>JACCGJ010019831.1:0-11127 GCA_013407085.1 Atriophallophorus winterbourni
TACCATGAATCCCAGGCAATGTGAGTCACCTCATAACAGTTCAACTAGCTAGTAGGTCTAGGGTGGAACCTACTTTTGAACATTGTGTGAAAAAACCGTTACATAAATGTGCATTAATGTAGTACCGCGCAGCCTATGTATGTATGAATGTATGTATGTATGAAATCACAAGTTTGATGCAGGCAAAGTGCCGCACAGTCGAAGAATGCACGTGGGCTAAGATACTGTCAGGTTGCTAAGGCCTAGACAGATATCGTGAAGGAAAATAGAATTAGCAGTGAGACACTAGCGTGTTTTCGCATCCAGCTCACTACCGGTGGCAAATCAATTTAGCACGATGTTAGACGCACAGCACAGAAACACTGCACGATTGCACATCCATGCATGCGCAACCTATGGCCTGTTATGAGTTGCAACAGAGAACGCGCCGCCATTGAGCCGCCTGACGACTAGTATAGCATATGGCTCCAAGCTGCATTAACCCCCGTGAATCAGCTAATCGTGACCTCACTCTAGTCCCACTGCTATTATTGCTATCTGTCTACACCTCGAAGGCATGAGACCGTTTCCACCTATGAAAATTTGGCTTCGGCAACCTGACAGTAATAACGCCCACATGCAGTCTCTGACTGTGCGGCACTTTGCCTGAATCAGGCTTGTGCTTTCATACTATACCATACCATATGAAAATTTGATGAACAAATTATATTTCTCGATCTCCGAACAGCCTGACTCTGCGGCCATTTGCTTGACGCCAAACGGGTGACATTGCAAACATTGTTATGTCATATCCTCAAAGGTTTTTAATGCTAATTAATGGTTATAACTGGACTGTCCTGTGTTTCAGTTACATCTGACTATCGCAGTCTATCCATTAAACGTAAAGCGGACCATGTACAGTCTCAGTAGAGAGCCTAGCTTGGCTTCAGGCGTGCGAATTCATACATAGAAGAAAACATCTAGAAAGTGGGGCGCATACAGGAATGAAGAGTGAATAGACAACTTACTTATCTGAAATTTTATCTGGATCCAGCCTGACCAACTGGCCTTTGTCCATGAGAAAAACGTACATATTGATGGCTGAAAGAAAAATCACCTCATTCAAAAAACCTTTAAGGGATAATGGTGTAAGTTAGGAGATTTTCCCTAGACTTTGATTGTGTTTTTAAAGAGAGCGTTTTGCGGTTAAGATGGGCAAAGTTATCGGATTACCAATCACAATTCAATGACGTTACCCTTTAAAAATTCCAGTAACTAAGCGGCAGAAACTAACGACTGAAGTGTGATTGATGTTAATTATCCACGAGAAGTTGTTTTCATTATAGTAAACACAGTATTAAATTATGAAGAAGTTTAGAATGTATGACTATATCTTAATTGTAGATGGGGGTGGCGAAACATATGAGCAACGGAATATGCAGCAGTGTGAGCAAAGCCGCATTGGGATGAATTACCTCGAATGAAATTTTTTTGCGGATTTCACTGCCATACATTATGACAATATTTCCTTACTACTCCACCAGACAACATACAAGATCTGACAAACACCCGAAGGAGATGTTTAGAGAAACACGGCAAACGAAAACAGTATTGAGACATATCCTGAAGCATAACAAGACGCCGCGATGGTATGGTATGAAAGCACAAGAATGATCCAGGCAAAGTACCGCAGTCAGAGACTGCACGTGGGCTAAGATACTGCCAGGTTGCCCAGGCCTAGACAGATATGTAGTATGTTTATTTATATACGTTATTGTACCCCACTAAACTCTTTCTTTGTTTTACAGCCTGTACTCTGGTTCCAAGTTCAATAAAGCCTACATTCAAGGCATTTGTCTTCTGACGATTCTCCTGATCGCTTGAGCTCATTACAATTTATCTAACTGGGAACCAGAGTACAGGCATGCACTGATACACGGCAGAGAACCGTATTGGGAGGATGATAATAAATTATAAATTATTGGATAGCGAGGACCACAGCGCAGAAGACGGGTCCAATTCACTTCCACCAAATGTCATTCAACTTTTCGTTTTTTCTTGCATCATTCCCCACCTTCTTTTCGCATCTCCTGTGATTTTTCCCGGCCTCTTGGAAAAGGATTTTACGATTATCAGAAGATGCATTAAGCTCATCTCAAGATTGAGTTGTGTTTCCATTGATGACATTCGAGACACTATTGTCAATCGTCATTTTCGTGAATGCAGCAGATTGATCGCGAACATTTCTACTGATAGTTTACATCCATTGAACAAAAGCCTTGTTTCTTGCAAATCTTTTTCCTCCACCCGAAGCCGGTTCGTTATTCCCTATTCAAGAACGAATAAATTTATAAATTCTTTTATCTCATACTTGCCCGATACATGGTACAGCAATCAAAAGCTGTTACAGAGTTGAAAGAACGCTTGACAATTTTCTAATGATGACACGATGTCCCAGTTATTTTTCGAGTTAATTTTTCAAATTCCCCTAACATTTGTCTAGCCTATGGTAACCTGACACTTTTTTAGCCCAAGTATTACTTCATTGTGTGGCACCTCACATATTTTATTTTATTTGCATTATATAAATAACCTAATTTATTGATGCTATAAAGTTGGAAAAACGCTAACCTATTTTTAATTCACGCTGAGATGTCCTGTTTTTTAATTCTTTTTTTATTCCCGTCACATTTTTCTAGCCCGAGGTAACCTGACACTTCATTAGCCTATGTATTATTTCATTGTGCGCACGCTATATATTTTTATATTGGCATTATGTGGAGAAATTAATCTATTGCTGAAAATTCGTGAACACGAATAAAGTCATTCTTCTTCTTCTTCTATAACAAAAGGTGTTTATGCCACGCGGTGGTTCAACCATTACGAGTGCCATAGTAAAGATGTAGCATCTGAGAGTTCGTTTTCAATGGCTGTTGACAAATTGATACGATCAAACAATACTAAAGTAGACGAATCGGCCGGAAGATTATAACTTGTTGCATTTCCCAGATTTAAAGACTAGAAATCCGAGGATACACTGACATGTGTGCTGATAGTCAAGGTATGGGCATTTAAACGACAGAAACATTATTAGCACAGCAATATCAGAATCAGTATTAGTATCACAGGGAGATAGTCGACCAAGTCGAAACGAGGGACCAGATTCTTTCGGTGC
This sequence comes from Atriophallophorus winterbourni, assembly GCA_013407085.1. NCBI lineage: Eukaryota > Metazoa > Platyhelminthes > Trematoda > Plagiorchiida > Microphallidae > Atriophallophorus > Atriophallophorus winterbourni. The sequence goes on from JACCGJ010019831.1 coordinate 3,155, forward strand.
TTGAAAACACCCGCCACTACCAGTATTGATTCGTTAGTTCAGTTGGCACAGTACGGGATGTGAACTGATTATCATTTTTTAACATTTTTGGTACAAAGAAATTAAGATGAAATAGGAATACATGTTAAGAAATTGCAACAACCAATTAGAAAGTATGAAAATTTATATTAATGAATCAAAGTTGGAAATTAGGTCTATATTCTGTAATATACAAGAGCTAAAAAAATGATTGTGATTTTTTTAAGTTTTTGAATACAGTTATCACCGTACTGCCGTTAAGCAGGATGAAAGAGAAGCGGCAAAATTAACGACAACAAATGGCGCCGCCAAAGGAAATCAGCTGTTTTTCAAGGTTAATTTCTATAATTACTGAGATAAACATAATTTCAAGGTCACTTTTATTAGTTTGCAGGTCATAGATTTACTCAAAGATGATATGCGGCTAAAAAGTACATGCTTTACAAGACCTATAAAAAGTTAATGGGGTCAAACGGCAGAAATATCAAAAATTATTTATAAAGATTATTGTCAAACGTGAAAACTTACTAGTCCATATGGACATCGAGTGGTATTTTAAAAGTGTCAATGGCTTCATATTGTAACACGTGAGTTGGTAAACTAATCCACAATTGTACATTGCTGAGGATTAATACGTATTTTCTTCCGTTTAATCTGCCATTCATTTTATTATTGCCTAGATTTTTTCCCACGCACATGTGTGTTTTGGGAAAGTATTAACAGATGGCTGTATAGTGTGTAACAACTTGTAATTTCACTTTCCTTTCAATTGTACTTCCATTTCCATCAATGTTTGTTTTAATCAACCATTATTCCAGAATATACTTTTTTCGCGTGCGTTCCTCTTCTGCTTGATTTTCGTGGTGCTGCGTTATTGCGTTTTTGCGAATCACGACGGTTAACAGCAAAATTGACTTTCGCCACATTTTTCAGCTTCGCCAATTCTAATTGCTGATCAACGCGATACACCGGAGTTTGGAGCTTGAATATTTTTTTGTGTGGATATTTGCATTGGACATTGAATTTTCACTTATTGTGAGTTCGTTCCTTGTCTATTTTTGCTATAACATTTTCCTGTTATATTTTTGCATTTATCCACTACATAATTGGTGAGCCCGACCACTACATAATTTGTCAGCCCGTATTCCATTTTTCGTTCAGAACTCCCGTTATTTTTTCAATTTTGCTATAATGTCGTCTGAACCTAACGAATCGCAATTGAACGTTATCGCAGGCAACACTCCATCATTTGACCCAGCTAACCCACACATTTAATTCATTCAGCTCGAAGGAATGTTCCGTTTTAGACGCACTACTAAACAAGAAACCATGTTTTCCTTCGTGCAATCTCAGCTGCCGTGGTATATAGCGAAAGAAGTTTTAGACGTTCTGGACCCGATGCCAGTAAATTCGCCCTACGACACCCTCAAAGCCGCTGTTCTTAAACGCACTATGGCTTCTGACGAGGCGAGGTCAAAACAATTGCTCGCCGGGGTAGAGCTCGGGGATAGAACTCCTTCACAACTTCTACGACACATGCGTTCTCTCGTGGGTAACTCAAATTTGAATGATTCCGTATTACAACAACTTTGGCTGAACTGCCTGTCACACAGCACCACCGCCATCCTTGCCGTGTCGGTCGACAAAGTCTGCCTCGACACATTGGCCGAACTAGCAGGTAAAATTCACGGACACGTCGACATAACCAGCGTTAATCAAGTATCAGAAGGTGGTAACCTCTCAAATCTTGAAGCCACAGTAGCCATGCTGACTAAGGAGCTTGCATCCTTACAGCTCATCATCTGCAACATGGAACGCTCCAAAACGTCTAGATTTAGACCCTGGAGTCCATCTGGAAATAGAATCCGCCCTCGCCCACGCGATACCAACTGGGTTTTTCATTATCATCGTCGTTTCGGGACGCTGCGCGCAATTGTCATCCCGGGTGACATCCACCGTGTTGAAAAACCACGTAGCCAGTCAGTTATGGTGACAACCGCTTCTGGGAAACCCACTAGTCGCCTCCTGTATGTATATGATGCGTCGAATAAACTTAACTTTCTCGTGGACACTGATGCCGAAGTTAGCGTTATACTGTGACTTACGTCCATCAGGCATCACACTGCAAGCGGCTAACGAATCGAAAATTTTGACTTACGGTGAGAAATTTTTAAAACTCTATCTCGGACTTAGGCGTGAATTCCCTTTCGTCTTCTTGATAGCCGATGTTCAGAAACCTATCATGGGTATTGACTTTCTGACGAAATACGGTCTCGTAGTCGATCTGCAGCATCGACGGCTACACGACAATACCACGCCACTAAACGTGTCCGGTCAACTATGTTCAATCACCTCACATGGTCTTCGAATTTTCGTCCCGAACAATGCCACTTACAGCGATGTCTTGCGCGATTTCTCGACCCTAACACGCCCAGCACAATACACGGAGCGAGCCACCCACGATGTTCATCATCACATCGTCACTAAAGGGCCTCGAAATGTTTCTAAAGCTCGCAGGCTACCGCCTAAAAAGCTGAAAGCAGAAAAACGCGAATTTGGCTCCACACTGAGACAGACTGGCAAAAGGGTACTTGACAATCGCACTACCGGCGAAGCTGAACCAGCACCTTACCGCTCAAGATCAAAGCAACACTTTCAGCTACGCAACGGTAATAAAGACAAAGCTAGCATCGATCGCTTCAAACCCGCTTTTGTTGAACGAAAGTCATCACAAGAAGCTACCACTTCGACCCCACCCACACAGCCTATGACGACCACTGATGTTACATCCAATCAACCCTCACCCATCCTGTCTACCCCTTCATTCCGTCAAACACGTACCGTCCGCAGAGTGAGGTTCTCCGCAAGACTGGTTGAATACATGCCAAAAACGGTGTATCGAGCGTTCATCCGTCAACTCACGCTCTAGGGGGAGTTCTGTAGCAACTTGTTATTTCACTTTCCTTTCAATTGTACTTCCATTTCCATCAATGTTTGTTTTAATCAACCATTATTCCAGAATATACTTTTTCCGCGCGCGTTCCTCTTCTGCTTGATTTTCGTGGTGCTGCGTTATTGTGTGTTTGCGAATCACGACGGTTACCAGCAAAATTGACTTTCGCCACATTTTTCAGCTTCGCCGATTCTAATTGCTGATCAACGCGATACACCGGAGTTTGGAGCTGGAATATTTTTGTGTGTGGATATTTACATTGAATTTTCACTTATTGTGAGTTCGCTCCTTGTCTATTTTTACTATAACATTTTCGTGTTATATTTTTGCATTTATCCACTACAAGTGATTTAACGTTTTGCATCTTTCCCACTTTGTACCCAAACATTCGTTTTTGCATTGTTTGCCACATTCGAATAAATGCTCGTAAAATACGCTTTTTGAAGATCAATGTAACTTTGTTGTATTGTGTGTAGTGTAGACTTATTTATGGTCTATTACAGCTGCATTAATGATTTAGTTCATTGAGCACTGTTCAAATGAAGAGCAGTGCTCCTCGTTGCTATCTGTATTGGATTTAATGCAATTCTATTATTGTGAGTCTAATTTCGGATGGATAAGTAGAAAGTCGAAGGAAGTTCTCTGTCGCTATCCTGTGTGGATTTTCCAATCGCAACCAAGAATCTATGTCCATATTGCATGTAATATATTACGGCGGATGTAGGTTAAAATCACTTTGCAGTTTATTTTAGCGTCATGCGAACCTCGGGCTTTTCTTAGGAGACCCACGTTACTTTCAAGTTTGCTGACAGCGAGTCCACATTGCATAGAGTTTCCTAAATCGATCTGAATAGTGATGCCTAAATATATTTAGAAGCAAGTGGGTATTATAACTGTTTGACCTATATAATATTGTTTGTTCAACTTGTTTTTAGCGATGATAATTTGGTTTGCGAAGCATTCTGTTTGATTTCGTAATCTAGGGACCTGGTATAAATCATATCAAGATCCAATTTCAAGATATTTATGTCGGCTGAGGGAAATTATCTCGCGGCAAATGTTTGCGCAATCTGTGAAAATAAACACAGGCGACTCTGTCTAACTCGAGACGCAACTGCAGACGTCATTTATTTGCCGTGCGAGTTTGTTTTACTTGGAACAACTTGCCAGATTATGTTGTAAACTCACCAAATCAACAAAATTTCAGGAGAAGCCTTGATGCCTTTTTGACCCTAAACCCGTGCATCGAAGAAAAAAATACATCTCAACACCATGCAACTACATTTGTTATCCCACCAATCAAAATTAATTTCTGTCCTTTGAATTATTAATTGATTCTTGAACTGCTCAGTAAGCAACCTAATCCCATTTTTGCTTGTTATATTATTCATTGTTACCATATCATTCTGTGTTATTTGTAAAGCTATATGCTTTTTATACCAATAAAATTGAATTGAATTGATTGAAATATAGTAGGTAAGACGTTAATATATATTATGAACAAGAGCGGTCCGAGGAATGATGATTGTGGGATAATACGGGAAACTTTAATGGATTGGGATAGCTCATTTTTCACTCGTACGTAAATCTTACGTGATATAAATATTCTTTAATCCAATGAGTTACCCATATACTCCGTATATAAAGAGTTTCTAAAAATACGTTCTTGATTGAAACGATCGAATCCTTCTGAAAAATCAATATTAATTACGTTCATTGAGTTGCCAGCATCCATTAGTTTAGACCAGACTTCTTTTGCTAACAATAAGTTTGTCAGGCAAGGTGGTTATTCGTGAATCCATGCTGGGCTTCAGATATTAGCTTATGAATTTGAAGATGTTTCCACAAAGGCATCCGTTATGATGCATTGTATTACTTTAGATATCACTCGTAGTAAATCCATCGGACGATAGTTTATCGGAATTTTTAATTTGCTGCTCTTATAGATCGGTCTAATCAGGGCAGTTTTTCAAGAAGCTCTGCTCGAACAATAACTTAAACACGTCAGACGTTGGCATTTCCTAATCCGAAGACAAATCATGCACAACATTCAAGGTGCATATTATCTATAACTGGTGAACCTGTTTACTTCACTGTAATTAAATTTGTTTTAACACTGTAAGATGTACATTGAATTTATTTTATTGACAACTAACTGTTTAAATCTACTGGTATTTTTGTATATTTTTACCATTCTTGTTCTACCGAACTACTTGAATTTATTCGTTCTTGAGCTTATATTTCTGTATCTTTATTTGGCCGTTTGCGCGCTATTTGAAGTTGCAATCATTCGTGGTCATTGTTGCTGTTGAATATTGTTGTTTTTGGATTCAGTACGAAGCGGAATAATTGAGGTTTGCTATTTTCATTGTATAATTATTTTGCTTCAATAGTACCGTACTCATCTCACGTATTGTCTTGTCAATATTTTGGTGGGCTTGGACGCGTCACTCAACCGTTGGATAGACACATTGGTGTTTATATCGTGACTGAAATCTTTGACGTTGAACTCGATTTTCCCCGGACCGAATTGTCGGTTACAAACACTGTTTGGGGGAGTTCTAAATGGTGAAGAATCAGCAGGCTTCAGCTGTTAGAGTTTAGAAACTGTTCATGTGACGACACTTAAAAAATTACTGATGCAAATTGTGGTCGAAAAACGTTTGCACAATCTTTATATCTTTAACATCCGCGCACTGCTCATGAAAGGCTTTATGGACTCAGCATATTACTTTCAATTTTAATGACAAATCAATGATGATACTCAGTTGTTTGTAAAACGTTTTCTATATTTTCTGAGCTGATGTGAGTTCAAATTAATCTCATCGATTGCCAGTAAAAGAACTCGAAAGAAGTCATAGTTCACAGTCGTATATGTCCGTTGATTATTGTCTAGTCTGTCATATCGATCGATATAATCAAATATCATGACAACATGATCACTCAACCCGAGTAGAGCTGTATTAGAAACAGATTCGAACATGTGTTATTCGTGTGTGATTATGAGGTTCAGGTTCAGATGGGGGTTATTTGTGTTTGAAATCTCTTTGGTTGTTGTACACGGTTGTAAAGCAGGGTGCGAGTTATTACCGCTTGAAGAAAACTTTTGAAGGATGATGAAAAAGAGGGCGATAAATCAGGCCTTAGTGACACCTGAAGTTATCCTGCAGGTCAGTAAAGCAAAACTATGTATCTGAGACATCTAGCTCAAGGGAGAAAATTTTAATATGATCGATGATTTCATGTAAGTAGATGAAGACACTGCTACATTTCTTGCACGATTATTCTGTAAATCTTCATGTGTGGGATGTTGAATTCAGAGTCGTGTATGGAATTAATCAACCAGGATTTTGTCACTAAAATCAAATCCGAAGACGAGGCGGTCGCATGTGATTAAAGTTCAATACAATTGTTTATCAACCCCTGATCATCTGTGTAATAAAATGATAAATATTTTATTTTGTTTCATATAAGGGACTCATGGTAGTTGATTGTGGAACTCATAATTGGGTTTGACTGGATGAAAAATCATTCCGTGAACATTCATATTTGTGCGTATTATGTTGTGTACAGCAGGAATATGAATTTTAATGTGTGCCAATTTTCGGCTTTGGTACCATGCCTCGAGCATTTTATCCATCATTTAGTCAGTACATAATGAAATATTGAGAAGAGAATGCTGTTACGATTCCTTTTTGGTCTAAGTCTCATAAAATATGTATTCATTATGCCGTTTAAACTTAGGATCTGTTGTAAAACTCTCCATTCACTTCAGTCTTTATGCATTCCTTTACTGTTTTTTTTCGTTGGAACTGGATACTGGAACTGGAAAAGGTAAAAGCTCGGCGATTTAAATCGGCGTTTGCAAGTTACTGATTATAACGACGAATTTGTCGTTATTTCCAGGTAACATCCGGAAATATTCGAACAAGCCGATTTTATTACAAATAAGAGAGATGAGGTGAACAAAAAATTATCCACATCTTGTACGGACATTAGCACTACACGCAGTACGATGTGATTTTGGGTGTCTAAACTATCGGTGAACGGCTCAGGTCAGGCGTTGATACCTAGGCTTTAGCAACGAACAAACCAATCATTCCAGTTATCTACTACTCTGCTTTAGCGACAGCGGTGATTCAGGTAGATGACTACAAATTATAACTCTTTTATCTCAGCAAATACACATCCTGCTATAAATAAAAACACTTTCATTCCAAAGACTGCTGGTATTCTTTCGAAGTATCATTTGTCGTACCGAGTTGTTCGAAAGGACTTTGATTGATTTCTCAAGCAAGCAATGTTTCCGCAGTAGTTACGAATTGCCTGTAAGATTTACGGTCCAAATTGTTATGGACTGTGTTTTGAAATAGCTTCTGTGCTTCCTGACATGCAAATAATTGATGACGATGACGTATTTTTAAGCCTCTAAAGTGAATATGCTTCTTTCCATAATCGAATCAGAGTTTTCAGCGCTTGATAAATCACAAGTTACTTTCATTCTGCATGGATTACATATATAACACATGGCTCGTAATTTGTCACTAATAATTATAGACACTGATTTGGATGGTAAAGATTTATCAGAGTTTGCATTAATAATAATCAAACGCAAGTAACATTTAACTTGACGCGATCTTGAATTTTGACAATGTTTGCACGTTTTAAGTCACGTTATCGATTATCGTTACAATTTTGCGAGAGCCAGCGTTACACTGGGCTACGCGGTTTTAATTAATCGGTGGTGCTCCGTGAATTGAAAAACAAACGGATGCGATTTTGTGAGATTCAACTGATATTAAAAGACGTATAATTTCACCTTAAGTGCAGCTGTTCTGCGAGTTTTGATCCGGCAATGTAGAAACAACTGTGAGTAAATCCGAGGTAAATCTTCAGGTATTATTGGAGTTGTTGCGTTATTCTGGATCGAAAGCAATTTTGCGCGCGTTGGTAACATTGAGTTCAAACTGAAAAAGTTTTATTTTCAAGATTCACGGTTCTA
>JACCGJ010019833.1:0-79896 GCA_013407085.1 Atriophallophorus winterbourni
TCTCCTTCGCGTTTCACCTCCACTTGTCGATTGCGGCTCAATTTAACATTGAGGTCTAGATTTCCAACGCTGGTTCCGTTCACCCACAAATCCCAAAGAAACAAGAGAACGCCTATTGGTTGAACACGCTTATTGCGCGTATGGGAACACACACGCCTATCTTATCTAGGCAAATCACTGACCTTCAAGGCTCACTGAACCTGATCTTACTGTCTCCACCTGATGAAGGCAAATAGCCAGAAACTGGTAGTGGTGTGTAAGGGATGGGGATGTGAGCACCATAATACATTGATCTCAACATGTTTGTTCTGTTTGTCACTTCGATCTGATTTGTTAATCGATTCCGTACCAACTGGTTCAATTCAAACCCTCACCACGCTGAGCTCTTTCCACCTACTATAACGAATTGCATAGTTTTAGATAGGGGCTGACAATATCCATCTCCGGAGGGTAGTGTTCTGCGTGTCGTCCGAAAACTCAAGATTAGCACTAATCACGTATACACGCCATACTTCCACAATATCACTTATATCGCTTCTTGCTAAGAAATCGGACATAAGCACGGGTAATATGGATAACAACTGTGTGATAAGTAATAAAAACACACTTTGAGCTCAACGATGCAAGCATGACCAAAATGACCGAACGAGCAAACCACTGAAGAACTTTGGGTGTTCGCATCAACGGAAGGAACCCGCTGTGAGATTTGTTTTGTGTAAACTTGAAGCACCGGATGAATGGCCATTGCGGTTGGAATTTCACGCCACCGTTAAACAACCCATCCGCAATACCCAGAATGACAAAGTGATTCCGCGTCAATCGTTAAAACGGTTATAAACGACCACGTGTGTAATCGCTGACATCCCATCACTTGAATACAAACAAAATATCATACACGGAAAGCAACATCAATTAATAACGGTGTTCCTATTAAGTACAATCGTCCGTAGCAACAAAACTTGCTGGTTACTGAAACGAGGCAATGAACGTGAGCAAAAATGTGATGTGAAACTAAAGTCGGGTGAAATTAGTGTGAAGGAAAGGCTATTGAAAATTCCGAACTTGGAGTGGATCCAAATCTCGTGTTAATTGATTTGCAACCGGAAGAATTTTCCGGGCTCGCTTGTTAACCTATGTTTTGGTCAATTCGTCTGTCTTCCATGGACAGCTTTCAGGATTGTACAATGATGGTTGTTAAAGTCGATCCGTATGTGGTGTACGGTACTGCAGCGATACCTGGTCCATCTACGCAGGACATAAACGAAAGCGGGATGCTTTCCATTTAAGAACAATCCGCCGTAACTTTAACACATCATGGATGGACAAATTAAGGAAGGCTGAAGAGCTTTCTAAAGCTGGTCTACAGAGCCGGTTCACCCTACTTCGACAGCGCCGCCGCTGGCTGGGTCATGGGTACAGCATTGAAAATGGTTGTATTCAAAAAGATGTAATCTTGGGTGAGTTGAAAGAGATAGGAAAGCTCTTGACATTGACCTTACATGTTATGAAGAACTTGCTCTTGATTGCTCACTTTAAAAGCACTGTGTAGAGCTTCGTCTGCAAAGTGGGGAAGAGCATATACTGCTCTCGATTGCTTAACCTAGATCACGGCGTGCAACTGACGCTGATCGACCGAGTGAGTACTGTTTACACTGCGAGCACTGTGTCAGATATGTTCCTCCAAATTGTACTGGTTTGTCATTCGTGCACAGCATGACACCATCACGGGCTTGTAATGTACATCCAAATTTGTCATCGTCCGAGGAGAGACCAAAAGCCTATATATTATGTATTATAATATATCTATCACATGCTAAAAATTGCGATTTCGATGAATATTTTCAGAAAGAAAACAAGTTAACTAAACGGAACATATTCATACCCTGAAGCATCCAATAAATAGAATTGTCACAGTCGAACGTTTCATGATTGCCCAGTTTTCGGTCATTATTTTATCTCAATTTCAGATGCCCCGACAGAACTGAAGATTTTGAAGAAATCTGTTCCATATGGTTACAGGAAATTGATCAAGAGTTCTCATCAAGATTCGTAAGTTTAGTAAAGTGACAGAATGACCTCGTATTTAATTTAGATTAAACGTTCGAAAACACAGGTGACTATTTAAATTTGCATTTTTTCTCTTGAAATCACAAGCATGGAGCCAGGTACTGTCATAGACTTCAGGTGGGCTGAGGCACGATCAGATTTTCTGGGTCTAGCTGGATATAAGAAAGGGAAGCTGACAGTGAGAGTCAAGTATGTTTCTCCAAGCAGCTTTTTCAGTATAGACAGCGAATCAACTATTATCTACTACTACTATTAACTACTACTACTATCAACTCCTATCAAAATTCAAAATTCCTTCATTTGTACAATGTTTCAAAGCAATGTCATAAAGATAAGCATGATGATGGGCCATTAATCAACGCATCACCACCTCCAGTTTGTTGAGGATGAATTGACGATTCGCAATTTTACGACAAATTAGGATGAACAATCCTGACTTTAGACTTCAAACCCATCTAATTATCCTTGTGCCGGGAATGCACATTTCAAGCGTATGATGCTTCCATAGCTCATAAAAATACAAAATCCGATTAGTGGATAATAATCTGTCCCACAATGTTTACAGCAAAATCTAGTGCACGATAGAATGACATCTTTTTCAAGGATTGGCAGCATCATGATTCACCAGATCTTACACAACGAGAGGACGATGCTGGCTGAGTACCACCACTAGCTTTGGAATATATATATATATATATATATATATATATATATATATATTAACACGAAAATGCTGTACATGATGCCATGTAACTATACTTGTTGATCTGAAATTGATTTTTCGCTTGTCTTGATCAATTACTCAATACTTACAATTCACGTACGGCTTCGTGCTGTTTACGCTCAACAAACTTATTTTCCGACTCGACAAGCCGATAATTCAGTGTTAAGCTTCCTTGGACCTCGAGAATGCCGTCGCATAAGCTTGGCATCAACAACCACTGTGTTGCGAAACAATTCAAACGTTTTTAACAACGGAAAACAGTGACAATTGATCCATCGGACACTATACTTCAACATTTAAGTGAACCGTTTATGTTTCACCTCCTTCCCCAACGCTCAACTTCATCCTACGCGATCAGTCTAGAGAACTATCGCAAAGGAAAGCCAGTTAAATTACAATGGAATTCACCAATCTCAGCTGCATGTCACATCGTCATGACGTCGCGCGGAGTAAATTATTTTCGTAATCACATCAGGATATGACCGTAAACCATAATTTTTAAGTAATACACTCAACAGCACGCAAAAGAAATTGTTGAGGTGCAATCAGTCAGAGAGTTCGAGAACAAAGCCCTAGCAAAAGGCTCAAGCCAAAAAATTATGGTGGCGCGATGTTGATGACACATTTGTTATCATCAAGCGAGATCAGTTAGAGGCCTTCTTCAACTATTTAAATGAAATAGACCCACGTATTACGGTCACAAAGAAAGTGGATTCTTGCACAGGCACTCTTCCATTTTTAGACTGTTTAGCACAAAATGTAGACGGGAAAATAAAAACTTCTGTCTATCGGAAACCTGTAGATACAGATGCTGTGCTACGATACACTTTCGCTCATCCAAGATAAGTCTTCAGGTCCATAGCAAGCCAAAGGCTCATAGACTACGGTTATCGAAAAAGCTTTGTTAAACGCCAATTGATTAAGTTAAAATACCCGTCAGAAAAATGACAGAATAAGGAGAGATACAGTTGCCTACCTTATGGGAAATGCACATCTGAAGCGATACATAGATCTTGAACCAGGCGGCCCAAACTCGTAATATAAAAAAGGGAAAACTATCCGTCGGTTCTGTGCACCTCCAGGATAAGACACCTAATCTAGCGTTACGAAACAGCTCTACAGAATCAAATGTATGGATTGTGCTTTGTTGTTGTTTACATAGGGCAGACTTCCAAAGAAATTCACACGAGAATCGAAAAACACCGAAAGCGTGTCCGGAGACAGCCCCGGGATGCGAGGAAATATCAATCCCTTATTCGTGATTCTGCCTTTGCGGAGCACGTTTTAGATGCGGGACACAGCGTCGATCTAGACAATGTGGAAATATTGAGACGCGGTATCAAACCGTATAGCGAACGCCTACATGCGGAGGCAGTCGAAATCGCCAAGGCAGGTCGACTGGCGGTCAAAAAGGTGGATGGGGCAGAAATATCCACAATCTGGCGCTCGGCACTGATGCGAAGGTAAATAGTTGTTATTCACCTTATACCTACAAGTTAATTGGATTTTTGCTTTTCTTCAAAAATAGCTTAACCTTAGCCTCGTCATTCCCACGAGACGTGACACACTGTAGGCGTACTATAGGCTGTTTAGCGGTAAGGTCAAATAAGTGGTGGTGGGTTGACTACTACTTAATCATGTTCCCTGTTCTGACTATCACCCTTGGTCTGACGAAGCTTCTGTGTCAGTTGTGAAATGTTACCCAAAACGTGCTTTAACCGATTGCACTCAAATTTCTTTACATTATGAATACACGATCGCTCCCAAACATATTCCAATTGATTGCACACTCAACAGATTTAATAAATCGGAAGCTGTGCAGCGCGTTCTGAAATTCCTGAAAGAATAAGCCTTAAACTTGAAAATGATGGTAGGCGAAAGTAAACGGTTGAATTTACATTGACATGCACGAAACATATCGACAATTGACAATTTTCATGCACATTGAAAGAGTGTTCTGGATCAATCAAAGGAGCTATTAACATTAACTAAACTTTTAAAATGTTGAAGTATTTCGAAACTCAAAACTTTTGAATTCCGAAAGGTATTCTAACATTGATGCGCTTTGTTGAACAGAACGCCAAAACATTCGCGTTCTACCGTGGTTTTTACGACCGAATCAATTGAAGATGGAGGCAAATACAAATCACCGGGAAGAAAATACCACTATGCCGCCCGGGCCGCTCTTGGAGACTCGGCATTTGAGTATAGTTCTACGCACCCCGTCGATGGTCCCCAGGAATCCATATCACCAGACACGACAACCCCATCGAAATATGAGAAAAAGTCTTCAACCTCGGGGAAAAAGTCGCATTCCTTGTATACCCAATCCACGTTACCCCGAAGTGGAAGCGCAAGTAATCTGACGATGGCAAGTGCCGCAGCCACCGCGATCTTGACCACCGAACGATGCCCGTGGTGTAATCAAATTCTTGAGCACTACGATGAGTCCACGCTGGGCCTCGGTTTGGTCTGCTTGGCCACGTTTGTTCACCGCGAACCATCCATTGCGGCCCCATTCCTAAAGGATATTCTCCTGACCACATCCAGACTGGCCACGGCGTCGTTTTACTCTTGGCAGGCGGATCAGTAAGTCATTTCCGTGGAAAACATTTACGTATCGAAAACCGAGTATGATTATAACCTTTTCACTTCAATTATGTGATACGTTATCGTAATGCTATAAACACTTTTCTCAGCACAATTACAGATTGGTTTTTCAGCCTGGTCGGTCGTTGTTGGCCAGCTTCGGTCAAATTTTAACATGGATTAAGTTATACTCCACACCATTTCGAAAGGTTATTACTTTCTATTCGCGAGTAAAAATCTCCCAACACGCTCACAGCGATTTGCGCTATTCGTACGGTATCGGTATGCCTTCTGTTCGGCCAACGAAAGGAGCACTTACCCAGCTGAAAGCTGCTGCATTCCACCGTGTTTCGAAACGAGCCAGTTCCTAGTGGGGAGGTGCAAAGTACATTAGCGATGAGCGCTAATCACGGGCTTTCGAATGAGATGCAGAACTCCGACACAACATAAGAGCAAGAAGCGCTTAATAGATCAACGACGAAAATTATGAACTGGTAATATTTCAGGTTTCAGAAGGATTGTATTAGAGTGGTTCGAGCGATAAGATCTTCGGAAGTATGAGAAGATTGACAACGCCAGCCGCAATCGAACGATAAGCAATTCGTCAATGTCGGTCAGAAGATCCCTGTGTTGCGATGGCTTGAAAGGTCCCGGTTGGCACGATATTGACTGACACATCAGCTCTAAGTGACAGCCGGGACAGACATCTTTGTTGAGATGGTTTGTTTTGCCTATATAAGATAGGCGTGTGTTTGGTTACTTGTCTTGTGCGCAATAAAAGCATTTGACCAATCGGCTTCTTTTGTGTTGTGGGATTCGTGGGTGACGCGATTAGCGTTGGACGGGTTGACTTCAGGGATGAATCGATACACCATCGATGTGCGTGCGTGCAACGTGGGGGGAAGACCGGAACATGTGATAATGGGCCAGATGTTCGCCAATTGCCACTTTTTGACCTGAAATGACCTGACGCAATCATTTCCGGCTTCTCTCTATTCCGGACCATCACGTCTTAAGGTAAAAGTCAAGAGCAAGTATCTTTACACCTCATGTCCAACCTACCCAAAATATGCCTTTTGGGTTTCAACGTAGAAAATAAGAACTTACTTTGGAATATTGTAGTGGGTAGGGGTAGAGAGAAAGGTCGGGAATCATTGTGTCAGGTCATCTCAGATCAACACATGGCAGCGGCACACATCTGGTCACTTATCGCAACATTCGGTTTCTTCGCTCCAACAATAATCACGCACGCACATCGATCGTATATCGATTCAGCCCAGAGGTCAACTCGTCCAACGCTAATCGCGTTCACCCACGGATCCAACAGCACAAGAGGAGCCGATTGGTCAACGGCGTTTACTACGCACAAGACCAACAATGAAGCACACGCTTATCTCATATAAGGAACTAAACAATCACAATGGTGATCCTCAACGTGTCTGTCGCGGTTGTCAATTCGATCTGATTTATCAATTGATTGCATGCCAACCGGAACATTGCAAGCCCTCGCCATGCAGGCCTCGATTAACCGACATTGACGAATTACATATCGTTCGATTTCGGCTGCCGTTGTCCATCTTCTAATACTTCCGAAAATGTTGTCGCTCGAACCGTTCGCATGCAATCCATCCGAAACCCGAACTATTACGAGTTTGCAATTGTCGTCGTCGATTTTTTCGGCGCTTCCTGTTCTTGTGTTGTGCTGGACGGTAGTGCTCCGCGTGTGATTAGCGCTCACCGCTAATTCACTTCGCACTTCCACATTAGCATGCCGACGAAAGGCACTACATTAGCGACTGAATGTGTTCTTGGGAGTGCGCAATAATGACTGCTTCTTCGGCAAAAAGCAGGTCACGAATTAGTACATCCCGTACCTTGATTTGTACTGTCAATTGGTTCAGGTTAAAAACCTTGCAAACACTTTGCGTGCGTAGGTAAATACCTTTTGCTATCGTCCTAAAATCGGGTGTCCAAAACAAAATAAAGAAAATGCAGAAAAGCGTGGAAGCAAAACTCATCCTTGTTTGACGCCTCGGCGAATTTTAGAGGCTTCTTAACTGGAACCGTTGAAATGGACTGAGCCCTTGATGCCAAGAGTCTTGGAGGGCAGCCTATAAGATCGAGCATTTTGAAAATACCCTCATTGCTGACGTAGTCTAATGTCTTCTTTAGATCAGTCAAATGGCTTATAAAGGCATACGCTGTTCTTCTTCTGCATAAGATACATGGAGATTAGGCGTAAACACAATCAGTTAATTTCTGTTGTCCCATCTGTGAAACGTTTGAAAATTAATCGCCTTAAACATTTAGAAGAAGTTTTCTAGATAATTGACGCAGTTGCCTCTATCATCCTTATTCTTAAATAGCTTGATGCTCTTTGCGGGACTCACTCCTCCTATCAGCAATGACGAAGCATTCGATGCAATGAGCGGGATAAAGCTGTTCAACAGTGTTTTATGAGCTTATATAGGATTCCGTCGTTACCAGGAGCCTTTTATCTCGTTAGGCGGCCGATTGCGTTATTGAACTCGTCAAGAGTTGGGGATTATTTAAGTGTTCAACGGTTTATAACGGCTCAACATTTGCAAGTGCATGCGGTAAAATGGTGCTCCCTCAAGTAGTGAGAAGAGAAATGCTCGACACAACATTCCATCTGCTGATTTTCGTTGATAATCGAGTTACCATATATTGACGTAATGGGTAAAACAATATACCGGTTCATCAAACACAATGAAACCAGTGGACAAGCAGAAAGCTTAAAGGCAATTAAGGTTCAAACAGCGATCCAACAAACCGTAGCTCGAATAATTGCAAGAGAACAAAACACGTAAACATTGACAAAAACAAACTCAACAACAGTAAAGTTTCGAAATCACCGTTTTCCAAGATATTCACAACCAAAATACCTCATGTTACTTTGCTTCAAAATGACCACCGACGATGTTATTTAATAGCCAGTTTGTAATGTTTATCTGTATTTGACGAGAATTTGAATTATTCATGTCCTTAAGGATCGCAGTTCGATTATATCTTCCTTCTAGGCATCTCTTACTCAAAAATTTCACTTTTTAACCCTTAACTAATTCAAATGTGACATTCTAATTTGTTAACAACACGCATAATGCTTAGAAGCGAGAAAAGGAGGTTTTTGAAATTCGCGCAAGTTTTTATTCAAAGTGTAACTTTTTTCACGCTTTTTCCAGGCCCAACGTGATCGTTCCTGGAAATGTGGCCAGCATCGCTCGTCAAATATTACGATGTACCTTGTACAATTTAGCTCCCAACGGATTGTTTGTTCAGCTCTTCCAGACCGTGATTCCGGGTTAGTTCTAGTTACCGATTTGCGCGATTGCCGGTCTTACACACATCCTTGCATTGTTTTGGTGCACTCTCTCGCATTACACATGACGCACCAACGATTCCATGTAAGTCACACTCATCAGAGAGAGTAAAATCATGATCAAAATTGCTTTGAAACAGTGGAAAAGTGGCAAACATAATTTTGAACTAGTATGTTACTGATGGATTGGGCTGGATCAACTAACTTGTTCGAATACATGATCACACACATGTAGATGTGTTACACCCACCGGTTTGAACAAAAATCCTCATTTGCACGCATTTTCATCATACACACCCCACGACCGGTTTTGTGTGGTTTGCTCTCATCAGGTAGACACAGTACGATCAGAATCCGCGTGCCTTAAAACAGTTGAGAAATTGTAGGCAAATTAATTCAACGTTCAAAGTAATTCAAAGTTTTAATAGTCCAAAAATCAAATACTTTACAGTAACCACAGATTAAAAATATAGGGAATGCATAAAAACAACACAAATGTTTTATCTATATGACACCGCATGCACATGTCAATGCGTGTTCGGTGATTGTGTAACTGAACGTGTGGCCTATAACCATTTATATATTTTCTACATCGAATTGCAGCATTTTAAGAAACACTTGGTAACGCCGTACTCGATTAATCGCCGAACGGCGAATAAGATCGCGCCTGCTGGAGGTCCACAGTGCTGGACTGTAGGTCCCATCATGGAGTCGAGTCAGGGAATGTAGCATGCACTGATCACACTCTCGTTCGCGCAAAGCTTTAACTTAGCCTGCTAAGCGGCCAAAGTAAAAACCCCTATGAGGGGCTTAAACCATACATTTGGATACAAGGCTGACTGAAGACAAATAAGTTCAAACAATGTTAATCTGGCCAACTTTACAGTTAATATCTTCTACATAAATGAATTTTATCGTTAAATCTACATGGATAACATGTTCAGGGGGTAATTGTCCATCAACCCCCGACCACGCAATCCAGCTGTTAGGGTTTACTCCATTTCGCATACGCAATAGACCGGGAAATCGTTACTGAACCAGTAGCCGATTGCGAATGTATCAAAAATTTAACTATTGAGAGCTAGTGCAATGAAGCTTGTGACAGATGGATTACTGTCACTGACCAGATAACTTGTGATATACTCATTTTACAGACATCTGTGAGTCCTAAATCAACATCTGCGAATCAAGTGAGCTTGAAAAATTTCCCGACTGCGGACTTGTCAGTGTTCGCATGATGCGGATGTGAGCTGATCGATTCCTTGCATCTGATTTGCTGAGGCAAATCCCCTCTATGAACTATCACTTAGCATTTGTTGGTGAGACACGCTATTAATACAAGTCTCGAATTCACTCAATCCTTTTATTCACAGATGACCAATTCTTCAAGTGTATTATTACCGTTCTGGTGGATTTCGAGGAGCACTTGTCCATTTTCCAACCACTCATCTTTCTCTTGGATGCACTGAACAAGCGTAAAAACCTACCCACAGACACACTACCTGTGGTGTTGGAAAATTTGGCCAACTATATGGAACACCTGCCAGTCATGACGGATGATTCCAAAGTGAATCACTTCATCGCCTCCGGTTGGTCGGAATTGATCCCGCCGTTGGAGCTGTTTTTCCGAAAAGTTGCAACCATTACACCCGTTCCACATAACCTTGCCGTAACCCTGCGCACTATGACGTATACCCTTCGATCTCCGGTGGCACCGAATTTCAAAGTGAGCGTGAATGATTAAATCAAAAAAGGGTTTATTTCGAACTTAGCTTTTCACGTGTGCAAAATTTCATCTCCGTAGGAAAGAGGAGAGAGCGTAGTTGTTGGAAGAAACGTGTACAGCCTATTATACACAGCGCATTGATGTGAACGCTGTGCTAACTATTGCCACTCCGGAATTTATCATCATGTAAATCTGGGTGGGGATAAAGAATGTATATCCACGAGATGTTTAGGCATGACCAAAACAACGTTTGGTCTTGCGTTATTAGGCTTAAGTTATTGAATCAAAGTTAAGCATTAAAGAGTGACTATGAAAACCGAAACGTATGTTATTAGATACAGAGTGAAACTCAGTTAATTGAATGTCAGACCATGTGCGCCTTATAGTCCGAAAAATACGGTAAGCTGACATGCTATTCCCATTCCAATTCCGTAACGGCCTTTAGCGCGGTTGTGTAGCGCACACGTTCACGTGAAACCTAGACATACACAAACGCTCCCTCACAAGCGATATCCTGTCACTGGACCTCCTTCGACTATGCTAACCACGTTTCGCATTCTACAACACACTCATCTTATACGTACGAATCGTGTTAGTACAACACTGTCTGCAATATGTATGTAATTCAAAGTAATTCAAAGTACTTGTTGTCTCTTTGACCAGATTTGCCAGTCGATTTCGTTCACCCCGGTGCACTTCAAGTCCACATCACTTCAGGCTCGTTTGACCGACATTGACGGATTGCATATCCTCCAAAAAGGGCTGATGTTTTTCATCTGCTCAAATATGTTTTCTCTTGAACTGTTCTCATGCAATTCCTGCGAAACTCGAATTCTTGCGGTTTTTGCGATTGTCTTCGCCGCACTTCCTACTCTTGTGTTGCGTGTATCACCCGAGAGCTCATGTCTTACACTCTTTGCTAATGCACCACTTCACACCACTACCGTATCAAACACAGAATAGTTTTAGTAGTTTCAATCTCACTCAACATGGAGTGACCGTTTCTGGCTCTCGCTAAACCTTACCTTATTCGTGACCTTTTGTGTTCAATAAAACAAGAGCCATTCGGGCTAAAAGTTGTGCATTCATTTACTCACACGCAGGAAATGCTCGGCTGACGTTTATTGGTGGTTGTTTACCAGTAAGTGACGTAACGACTTGGGGATGCAATTAGAACTTCGGCCTTTATTGCACGACAATTTGTAGTGTTTCTTAAGCGATACAGTGAGGATTTCTTTTCTACTAGTTAGAACGAAGGATGATAATATATGAAATGTTATCTAACTGTTGAATAGGTCAATAATATTTTATAAGGCACTTCGAAGATAAAATTCCTGTTGTATACAAGCATATGAGACGAATAATTTGCACTTTCATTGACAAGCTTCCACTTCATTTTTCATCCCATGAAACTCAATGGTTATATAAAGAAAATACCGTTTCCGTCACCTGAGTGTGGTTTGTTCTTTGCCAACAGACGCTGCCCGAAACGTTCTCAGCCATCTTGCGTCTCATTGTGGAGCATGTTCCTTTCTCATTGACGAGTGTGATTGAACTGTGCTCACTGAGTAATCGAACGCTCAAGGTGAGTGCACACTGATGCATTTTAACATTCACATTTCTTACTGAGATAATAACGATCACTTCAAATTACTTCTGCGTACAATGAAATGTGTTTTCAATGAACGAGGTCTGATGCGTCAGTTGCGTCATAGCCTGAAGCAACCAAGCGCAAATTCCAATTGTTTGAAAGATCGATACGTTTTGTCAAGAAGAAAAGTATTCGAAGAAACTGCTTATGGATGACGGTAACACGTGTAGCAAATTTTAATGTAGTTTCCAATAAAGTTTACTGAAAAGATTTATAGGTCAATTGAGCTGAATTATGGCTTCACAGTTGCCACTCCTCTCGAGCTTAATAACAATCCATTCAACCATTTGTCGTCGTAGCTCTGCGTGTTGAAACCAAGCCAAAATTTCCAGCCACATGGGAGAATAATATTAACCTCAATACATTTGGCGACAGGTTTGAAGTATCCGGATTTGAATCCCTGTTAACTCAGAGTGTCGCGCATTTTGAGCAAAGATAAAATACCTTTTTTCTTGATTACATCAATCAATACAATCATGTCTGAGAGCATCTCGTTGTATACGAGACTCATACGAGCGTTCACCACTTTGAACCAACTTTATAACAGAGATCAGAAGACAGCTTAATGCAGTTAGAAAAAGTAATTTTACGGTGTTTATCTACAGTTTCTTTTGCAAGAATCGGTTTAGGTGATGATTCCACCAACTGGACAAGGCACTAGACTGTCGTCGTTATTTTCTCAACTGTTGTTAGCACCCTGGTTGTGGTAAAGATGGGGATCGTAACATTTCCTCATTTGCGCAACTGGGTGGGATTCAAACCTGGACCGTTCGATTGAAGGTCAAATGCCATATCCGTTATGCCACTGCAGCCCATAATTGGTGTGAGGATGTAAACTTGGCAAATTACTGTGTAGAGAGTATTGTAGAGTAGCGGGTGTCGTTCACCAACTTTGGGCAACTAACAATTGTGCTATCAGCCACTGGTGAAGTCTCCTGTCCACACGGGACTTAAATTAGGGTTATGATAAAATAGATAGCCGAGGAACGTATCAGTTGGCTAATTTTACCCATTTGGACAATGCAGGATTCGCAATTAATAATATCGCTGGGTTCGGTTTTGTTTGAAGCTGCCTTAGAAAGCAATTCATGATGTTAAATGATAAAATCAATTTGACCAGATGATATTTTACCGAGGAAACCGTATTTCACGTTTACTATCATATTCACGATTGGTTGTTTTTCTCATTGAAGGAACGCACAAAAGTCCAACTAAGCAAGACGTTGGTGGAGTTGTTCTGGCAAGCCATCAAGTTCCGCATCAGTCTTCCAGATGAGAACTTGGTGAAATTGTTACAGGTAGGTTACCCCGAAAATGTGGTCCATTTTATCTATACTGGCCTGATTCGGAACCTCTGAAAATCAATGCGATTAAAAAGTGGCTTAATGGGTGAAAATGTGAGCTTATTAACCCACACTACACCTAAGATTCAAGCAATCAAATGAGATTTTTCTGGCGAAGGATGCTAATTAGTGCACCATTCTAATAGGAAAATGCGAATAGCGTTTGAGACACGGCGAAATATGAATGAATGTTAATACTACACGAGTGACAGTGGGTAGGGATTTCCCCAGGAAACTTCTAATGATTGAGTTCCGTCTGAATAAACTGTGACTCAATCACCGCATAATGCAGAACACGAGCTCCATGTTTAAATGTGTTTATCTTCCGTGATAATTAGTCGGACACCATTGTTGTTCGTAAAATCATCTTGGCCTTCATCTTAACAGAGTCGATTTTTTAGTATTTGACAGAAGAAATCATTTAAGTCTTCCTTGGTGTCCATCGTGTTTATACTTCTTCACAGCATTAGCGTATAGACATATTTGGATGACTTTTCCAGATCAGAACCTCTGAAAAGTAATGCAATTGAAATGTGGCTTCATGGGGAGGCACACGCTTATATAACCTAACACGAAGCACACATAAGAGCCATATTATACGGACATGTCAATACTTACAGTGATGAACTTACAAAACTGTTGTTACGAATGTCAGAATTGTTGTGGGACGATATTCCTCTTTATAACCACATTGCGTGTAATATCGGATACCGAAAAACCGATATATATATATATATAATTATTTATATATATGTATATCTAGTTTCCCTCTATGGTAAAAAAATGTTTGGTGGGGGGGGGGGGTAAAGTTAATTGCTTTTTCAACCAAAAATCTTGAATCTTGAAACTGTGTTACGGGCATCATTTGTTCTTACAACTTGAAACAAATAGTCAAACTGGATGACGACGTGATCACTTAGTCCCAGTGGACTTTCGTAAGCAACGTTCTTAAAGTCATGTTCATTGCTTGTCAGAACAAGATCTAAGCGTGAAGATAAATCGGTTTTTCAGTATCGGATATTACACGCAATGTGGTTATAAAGAGGAATATCGTCCCACAACAATTCTGACATTCGTAACAACAGTTTTGTAAGTTCATCACTGTAAGTAATGACATGTCCGTATAATATGGCTCTTATGTGTGCTTCGTGTTAGGTTATATAATCGTGTGCCTCCCCATGAAGCCACATTTCAATTGCATTACTTTTCAGAGGTTCTGATCTGGAAAAGTCATCCAAATATGTCTATACGCTAATGCTGTGAAGAAGTATAAACACTCACATATTTGTTTAATCAAACACGGGCAAATGACGCGATTCCTACATATTGGAAACGTGGAAATACAGCATGGTTGAGACGGAATTATTATTTTTTATCTAATTTGCTGATAACACTGAATGATTGGACACAAGCGGTAGAAAAAGGGCCAGCAGTTTATGCCTGCTTCCTAGATATTTCTGAAGCATTTGATCTTGTAAACCATAGACTACTACTGCAGAAGCTTGAAAAGCATGGTATCAACGGAAAGTTATTGAATTGGCGAAATGACTACCTACACAGTTACATGTTGATGGTGTATTATCAAAACCAAATGCAGCAAATAGCGGCGTTCCCCAAGGTTTTGTTCTTGGTCCGATCCTCTTTCTGCTTTATGTCAACAAAATACCGGAACTTGTGCGATGTAACATTTTTTATTTGCGGACAACATAAAGATATGGAGTTGCATCTGTAGCCCAGAAGTCTGTCGCATATTACAAAAGATCTTGATACGCTTCACAATTGGTCGTTGAAGAATAAAGTGCCATTTAACTTTAACAAATTAAGGGTCATCGAGTAGAGTTTACATACCATATAGGTCAACATGCCTTTGAAAATTGCAGTGAAGAAAAAGATTTGGGTATCTGGATATGCTCCAGTTTAAAAGCCTCACTTCAAACTAACACTGTCTTTAAAAAAGCAACACGTGTGGTCAATCTACTCAAAAGGGTATTTGGGAAACTTTCTCCGAGATATTCCCAAGGATCATGAATACATACTTAAGACCAGTCATGAAATATACTGTGCAGTCATAGTCTCCGTGGCTCAAGAAGGATGTAGAACTTATGCAGCGAATCTATCACCGCTCAACAAAACTAGTTCTCAGCATCAAAAACAAGCCTTACAAATAAAGGATATCTCAACTGAATCTGTTTGACTTTCCCTATCGACGAATCACAGGAGACCTTATCCTACTTTAACAAATATTCCATACCCCAAACCATCCCTTAACTCCGCAATGGACGTTCCCGAACCCGGCTGCAAATGGATGATGGTTGAGCGTGGAACTAACTAGCTCAACTTGTAAAAATGCTTCTAGCTACAGATACGCCAACAAAAATACTAACAGACAACCCGAACTTGAGAGAAGATGGACCCCCAACTTGAAGGTGTATTACGTCGGACGGTAAAAGCCAGAATCATCTGGAAGCCGTCAGTCTCATGGCCATCGTCTCCGCCAGAACCACTACTACCATCGCCACATTGAACGTCCTGACAATATATTAGACTGGGAGGACAATGCAAGTGGCCGCAGAGATAAGGAAGTATAATCACACCGTCTTAGGAACCAGCGAGTTAAGATGGATTGGTTCCGGGAATATGCGACTGAATTAATGTTGTACTTGGGCTACACGCAGGAAGATGCCATACACACACAGTGGGTGGCCCTGATGCTTTCCAAGTCGTTAAAGAGAGCGCTCATTGGGTGGGCGGCGTACGGGCAACGGATCATGACAGCCTCATTCTATACAAAGAAGAAGAGGATAAACATGGACATAATCTAGTGCCACGCCCGAACGAACGAAAGTGAAGAGAAGTAGAAGGAGGATTTTTACAACTGGCTGTCATCCATCATCGTCATTGTAATGGGTGACTACAACGCAGTGACAACCGAGAGGATTAGGATATCATGGAGCAGTAAGGGCTGGTCGACATGAATGAGATCGATAAGAGATTCGGCGAACAATGCGCCACAAGCAATTGGGTCATCGGAGGAAGTGATTTTGATCCCTGAAGGATACAAAAGGCGACTTATGTGTCACCAGATCTGTCGACAGTAAAACAGATCGACCGCGTGTGCATAGTAAGAAAGTTTCGACACTCTACAAGATATACGCGACAAACAAGGACCTGACGTTGCTTCCGACCATCATCTGATTGTCGTCAAGTTAAAGCTGAACTTGAAGAAAAACTGGATAAAGGAGTTCAGCCATCGACAGCGCTACACTATACTGAAAGAAAGTAGGAATGAAGAAGAGTTCAGAGTCAACCACTTTAACAAGTTCCAGTTCCTGGAAGGGCTTCTTATAAAAGAGTCGATTGAACAGAAGTGGCAGAAAGTGGAAGAAGCGGTGACCTCAACATGTCAAGAAGTACTGGGCCCCAAAACATACACACAGAAGGAATGGTTCTCAGCAAGGACGCCGCGGAAGATTAAAGAAAGAAGAGAAATGAAAGCAATGGTGAACAACAGCAGAATGAAAGCATCCAAAGCAGAAGCACAATAAGAATATACAGAAGCAAATAGAATTGTCAAGCGGAGCGTCAGAGCAGACAAGCGGAACTACATAGAGACACTGACCATAGGAGAAGTAGCGCATTAGAACAACACCAAGGACCTGCTTTCCACCATTAAGAAACTATCAGAAAACATTGCCACGTCAGAAAGGCCAATGAGGAACAGAGATGGAAAAGCGATAGAAGACGAAGAAGGATTTATTTACCAGACTAGCTCCTACAAACCCACCGAAAATATTGCCAGCTCAAAGCGATCTGCTATTCAGGTGCTGTGCACTCACGAGGGAAGAGAAAGAAAGAGAAGAAATTGAAAACGGCGAGGCTACAGGACCCGACAGCATCCCGGCAAATGCGCTGAAGGCGGACGTGAAGACCAGCTTGGAGCTCCTCCACCCACACTTTTGCAAGATGTGGAAAGAAGGCTACCTAATCAAACTTCCCAAGAAAGGCGACCTCAGTTCCTGCTCTAACTACCGAGGGATAACGCTGCTGTCTTTCGTGATCAACAAGCTGGATTCCAAAAGGAGAGATCGTGCACGGACCAGAACGCAACCCTGCGCATCATTCTAGGACAGTCCATGGAGTGGAACTCGTCTCTGTACGACAACTACTATGAGAAGGCGTTTGACAGTGTTAACAGACTGATCCTCTGGAGAATATTGAGGCACCACGGAGTACCAGAAAAGATCACTAACATCATCTGGAAGTCATATGAAAGGATGTTCTGCAGAATAGTGCATGATAGACAACTCACTGACACCTTCGAAGAGGGAAGAGCAAGGTGTTCAAGACCAACGCATCCAACACGTCACCCATCACAGTCACAGTTCAAGGCGAGGCACTGGAATAGATGAACACTTTCACTTATCACGGCGGTATCCTAGACAAGCTTGGAGGAATGCGGACGTCATAACCCGCATCGGTAAAGTACGAGCAGCCTTCCATCAGCTGCAGAACATCTGGAGATTAAGTGAGATCAGCATTACCAGAATGAAGAAAATCCAGATTTTCATCAATACCTGCCTCAAGAAGATCCTAAAGATTCGTAGGCCTGACAAGGTCAGCAATGAAGAATTGTGGCAACAAACGAAGCAGCAGCCTGTTGACAAAGACATCCTTCAGAGACGCTGGTGATGACTTGGCCACTCCCTCAGCAAACCTGCATCAAACATCACCAGACAATCCATCACCAAGAACCCAGAATGGAACAGGAAGAGATAGCGGCCTAGAAATGCCTGGCACACAGACCTGGATGCTGACGCCAAGCAAATGGATAAGACGTAAGCACAGCCGGCGAAACACGCCCATAACCGTGATGCCCCGAGAGAGATGGTTGACGGCCTATGTCCCAGACAGGAACAAAGGCGGATGTAAGTTAGTAAACCATCCCTTACAGGATTTATTCACGCAAAGGGATACGAGAGTCTATCGAACCCATGAATATATGCTGGCGGTACATCATTCTCGCCTGAATTGTAGAAGGTATTTTTATTCTGCCCGTGTCTGTTTCACTTGGAACAGTTTACGTTCTACCTTTGCTCACTTCACTAGATTGCATGACATTAAAACGAAATTAGACAAATTTTTCATTGAATTATTCGTCTCCCGAATACTTATATACCGTTTAATCTAACTGCTTATCTTGTTTTATACACGTACATTTTAATTTTTACAATCTTATAGACCATTAAAAACCTTGAATTAGTTAAAACCTGAGTCATCAATCAAACCATGAATCTCTCACGCGATTACATACGTGGAAATGACCAGCGATTTGGATGCTCACACCCATTTACACTCTACTCGTCCAAGTTTTGATTGAGACAGCTGCTCCTATAAGTGCTAATATAAAAATATAGCACAATAATAATTCTTATTAGATTGCAAACTCGAGGCATTCACATTAAACACTTGATTCTGGTCACCAATATAGGTCAAAATTGGTTTGTTATTTGATTTTTTTAAATTTGTAATGACGATGCTATCATCCAATTTTGTGTATTGAAGTTAAATATCCTTCCCCATTCATTCCATCAACTTATTCCACAATATTATACCTAGATCATCCTAAAAAACGAAATTTTTGCGCCTACTCATTCGGTGTATTGTTCGTTGCAGTTCATTCTGATGGATGCCGGTGGAACGATGGAACCGAACCAAGTAGTCGAGGGGTTGACCGCCATGTTCAACCCACAGACGTATCATTTGTTCTCTACCGGAGCGGCGGAATTAATGAAGCAACATCTGCCGGATTGCATTGCTTTTATTTCCGATGTGCACACGATGCACAAGGTGATTGGATTGATTGATTGGAATAGACAAAAACGTTGTGTTTGAGCAAACAATTGTGCAATCCATTAAATTTTTGAGTGTACCTAAGCTATGGGGACATTCATATCAATTAATGCAAGTAAATGTATAAGAAATAATACACTGTACTGCGAGAACGTTTCTCGTGGAAGACTATCTTAGGTTACTTACTAAGCGGACTTGATTGACCAACACTGAATTCGATTTCAAATAGCAGGCAAGGTTATACCTAGATACTAAAATGAGTGCATTACGTGTATGTCTGTAAGGAATCGATGAAAATCACTATATTAATGACTGACTTGTGTTTATTCGTTTCATTTCTAAAAACGTCATTCACGGGTAAGGATGCAAAATGACTTGATACAAATTCCTGCTTTCCTAATATGACGGTTTTTATAGGCGTTTATTGTAGAAATCATGCTTGCCCTCTCATAACATAATCCCAGACCATTTTATGCGGTTTTCACTTATCAGGAATAAGGATAGTAAGATCAGAGCCGTTGTGATTTGAAACAGCGGAAGAACGCTCGAATTTTAAAGTCAACTTCGAATCAGGTTGGCAGAGACAGATTTGTTCAATCATGTTAACCGTGAGTACACATATTAGAATCAACTATTCGCTTCTATCGTGAAGTTCGAAACTTATTTTTGACGATCAAGACAGATATAAATCAGCATCTACGTGCGCATCGTATGCTCATATGATTGAGCAGGGTCAGCGATGCCAATGTTATTCAAAAGGAACTTTAGCGTATAATTTTGTCGTGAATGATACGATAACACAAAATGTGTTATTGAACATTAACAACCTTTCATTTTCCCATTTTAGGTGAAACAAGCACAGAAATTAGCTGTTCGGCTCAATATGACCAGCATTAGCCAGACAGGAGCCACAGGAGTTTCTTCTGCAGGTGGCAATGGAATTTCACGGGCCAATACTGCAGCCACCTCCTCAAATTTATCTTCCACAGGTGGCTTGATCAGCAGCGGTGCTGGAGTGTTCTCATCCAATTCGGCAGGAATGAATGGGCATGGAGGGGCGAGCTTATCGGCATCAGTGTCGAGGAATACTGGTGGCGTGTCTGTATCCTCGATACCCAGTTTACACGAGGATGTTCTGGGAGCTCATCTCAAAGCTGGATTAGCACAATACGTATCGTTGGAATTATCTCGATCGAATAGTAATAGTGATCAAGATGTCCTACCAATGCTCGCACCTGGCTTACTGACAGACATTCGACCGGCAAAAAGCACGGGATTCACGATACAAAACACACCGAATCACCGTCTCAAACCCCCAGTCATTCACACAAATCCACTGGGCTCAGCAAGTTCTGGAATGAACTCTGATACAGGAAGTCAAATTTTGAGTCCGGTTTTTGCTAGAAATTCCCGTTCTTCAGGAAGCAGCTCATCTAGACAAAGTGTCGACGGTACCAGTGTCGAACGAACAAGCATCAGAGGCAACGAAAATACGATTATTGTAATTACACCATCTACTGATTCAAATCCCCCGGATTCCACTTCAACTGAAGTCAGAGCTTCATTGGTTTCAGAGCTGAAAACTGGTGTTGGGACCTCACGTACGCCATCTCCAATTCCTTCGATTGCTTCAAGTTCGATAAGTGGAACAGAAACGGTTAGTGGTCCGACCGCTGGTGGATCAACGCCGGGAGCTCCATCTGTCAACGTTTCTCGTCTCGGACCACATAGCCACGTTACACTCACTCCGACATTTTCTCAAACATCTCAGAGTGATGCTCCAGTTCTGCATTTGTTTCCATGGTTGAAATCCATTCCACCAGCCACACAAATGGGGTGAGACCCACTGGGAATATTTATTAAATATAATATCTTATTTATGCTTCAAATAACATGGAATGAGATCGTTTATGATGATCGTTTTTCTGTAAAACACAATGGAATCTAAACTACATTTTAGCAGTGAAATAGAGAAATTTTTTTGAGTGCACGTTTGAATCTAATAAAATACGGCGAGTAAGCTACTAATATCGTGATTCACATACACCTTGCAGTCCACGGGACTTTCTGATCATGGTTGAACGTGTTCGCACCCTGTCGTGGATACTGTTGGGGGCCACAATGAACATGGCGCTAACACGAGAGGCCACAGGACTGACGTGCCGTCCAATACCATTCACTCTGGTTCGCGCAGTGGCGGATCTGGTCAAAGCGTTACTCAGTAGCTTCCCAGAACAACAAAAAGTATGTTGGTTGCAATCGTAACCTGGCCATGTGATGGCTTGCTTGCCGAATGCTCGATTATGGTTTTCTTTTTTTGCAGCAATCGGTCACTGTCATGTCGTCACTCTACCACGCTTTTCTTCTGTGCCAAGTAAGTGGAATGACGTTTTTGAGTATTTTAGCTATCATGGTAGTATGACATCATTCTGTGAAAAAATCGATTTTGGTTGATATGCTCAAGGTAAGTAGTTTCAGGAAGATTGACGAGCTACAAGTGAGTGAGCCAAACGCCAAAAAGACTTATAATAATCCCCGGACCAATATGCAATGTGGTTTATCAACCGGAGCAAATGTTCAACAAGATACACGCAGTGTAGGTTTATAAGAATAAAAGTCACCTTGTCTCGCTGCAGCAATACACCCAATATGGTAAAGAATACAGCATTACGGCGTGCTAAAATGGTTTTCAGTTGGCTGTAACTTCATTACGAAAAACACCGATTTGATTCAAATCGAGCTAATAATGAAAAAGTAATCTTCTGTTGGTGAAATAAACCTCGTTGTATCGTTGATTTAAATAGAGTTACTTAGGAACGACTGAACTGAATATATTCAAATTTATCGTTATTATTTATCCTTATTTTAGTTGTTATATTTTTCCTGTTTGGGCCTATAGGCCGATCTCATAGGTTAGTTTGAATGTGGCTCTCAAAGTTAGTTTCCCGAAGATTGTTGGTATCCAATACTCGCTAGGTTATGGCAAGGAATTAGGAGTTAATGCATTTTATCAAATTTACAATCGTGGGAAGGGGTTGTGTCACAAACCACACACGTTAAAGACGTACGTTTAAAGCATTATACAACTGTGGTCCCGGATTGAATGCATTACGAAATTATAGCATCAAAAAAATCGGGGTAACTTACGTTTCCCTACAGGCACAACCGTTTCGTCAAAGTAAATATGGGACTATGCACAGAAAGCCCAATAAAGCAGCAATATTTCTGCTAAATGGAACTTGCCATATTCATTTATGAACCACTACAGGCAACAATAATGCCAATACACGCCGCTGAGATCACATTAAAAGAACACAGTGGTATGCTTTTAGTGTAAGCTGTTTAAGGGTTTGTCATTTCCAAGTGAAGCCAAAGTCAAGCACCTCCTTCACACAGGTGCTTCGCAGCCTAGAAACATTTACTCACCATACAGTCGAATGCCAGATTGTGAGCGTGTGTTCTCACCAGGTTAATAGCTGCAGGCTGAACTTTCGTAACATAAATACAGCTTTTATAAAGGTTAAACATAAGATAAGTAATAAGTCGATAAAAGATGAGGATCAAGTGATTTAAACTTTTTAATTCTTGAATTGAAACCTAACATCACTTAAGTAATGTGTTGCTCACATCATCATCCCTTACACTTAATTCTAGAACGGAACCTTGTTTAAATTGAACTTACAATAACTTGCGGCATATATTTATACATTTACATTAAAGCTCTGGACGGTATATTGCGAGACCGCCGCAAGTTTTTCACCACCTCACTCGACACAACACAAGGCCGCAATGGCAACTGCGGTGGACTTTTGGACCAGAATAACGCCAACAGTCTTGCGCCTGCTTTCCATTTCAGAAGATGTAAGTCGGATGACCAATTGTATTTTTGAATCATTCATAGAATAAAGGCACCCAAAATCCATCCAAGCGAACATAACATCACACAATGCCCAGAAAAACTCCTAATACCGTTTTCCATCTGGGGCGATTCAAACTGAACAAGTAACAATGAAATGAAGAAATTGAAGTTAGAAATGTAAAAAGCGTCACATCACTCAATAAACAGCAAAATTAGCATGCGTTGTGCAGTTTAAAATATTTACAAACAAAACAAAATCGAACCCTAAGCAAGTGCACCAGAAACTGCGTTTAAAATCCAAACTAGAAGAACACGAAATTTGCTGCTTATTATTTCAAGCGAACTTAAATATTTCCTCGGCACACAATTGAACTAGATTGTAAACCCGGGATTCGTGAGGTATTAGCGCGTTTGTCATGCGCATTCAGTGACATTCAATTCAATTTTAATGGTCTAAAAAGCATATAGCTTGACGAAAACCACAGAATAATATGGGAATTACGAATAACATGGGTAGAAAAACGGGATTTGTTTGCTTACTAAGCAGTTCAGGAATCAAGTAAAAATCCATTGGACAGAAACTGTTTTCAAAGTTCAAAGCTTTTATGGTGTAAAATATATAGGTTCAAAGTTTGGATTGGTCAACATGAAATTGTCCAAATTCGATTTGAATATATCCAAGTTGGGTGAATGTGCAACATTACAAGGTAGGCAGTTCCAGGTAAAGCATACACGTACAGAATAAAAGTACCTTCGATAGTTTAGTCTTGAGTCGGGAATAAGTACTGTATAGTCGTGACTCCGGCTGGTTCTGGGTGGTAGTCGCGTGAATAGTTGATATAGATCAATGAATTATCGCTGAGAAATCGTTGCTGCATCACTCCATTATATATTTGTGGCGGTCTGGGCAACTTGACAGTGGCATTCAAACTTTACATCTTGTTTGCCATTTCTCAACTGTTTCAACGCATGCGGATCCTGATCCTACCGGATAAGTACAAACAGTACGAAACCGGTCATGGAGTGCGTTGGCAATGGAAATGCATTCAAATGCGAATATTTTGTTCGGGCTCATTGGTTTAACCCATCTACGCGTGTGGGCACATGCGATTAAACGGGTGCTTCATGCCAGCCTTATTTAACAGAGGACGTAACTACACATCCTATAGATTGTCATTAGTATAACATGAATATTATTCTCTGCTGTGGCGCTGAGCAGCCACTTTAACTCCAGCTGATTAAAACGGACGCTCCCAAATATATATATATATATATATATATATATATATATATATATATATATATATATATAGGTATGGGTAGTAGGTATGAACAAGAATCCGAGTGCTTTGAAATAATACGCATAGCAAACATTATATTTTTCGCGCATATTTGCCATGTGTGGTGAATATAATCATATTTCGAGTCTATTTTATTATTATTATTATAGTTTGTGATCGTCAGCGGTCGTTTACTCTCAGTGATTGAAGAATTGATCGAATGCCAATGCTCGGTCGTGACAAGAGTAAGTTGAAGAAACAACAATTTTTACTTTATCTCCGAAATTGAAGCAGCTCAAAATGCGACATTTTAAGCTTTCTGTATCACACGAGAAAGACAAAAAAATAACTGGGATTAGGAATTGAAACTCCAAGTCTCAGCTGATCAGTTAAATGGGTAAAATGTATCTTCGATACCTGATACTAAGAATGCATGAAAATAAATTATGGAAGACCTTCCATTTCGATCGCGAATGGTTTCTATTCGATGGGCACTGGTAGACTTGTAACAACCACCATTGCGTTTTCAACCACGACAACCAATTACAATAATATTCAACCTGGTCCGGCAAACCAGGTGAAGATCAATCAAATCCTGAATGCTGGAGACACCCCAAAATGAGAAGAGTGGTATTAAGTGTTGATTTGCCAAAACGTGAATTAAAAATCACAACTAAAACGGTTACACAAAATGCCTTACCCAAGTAAAATGGATACAGGATCCGTTCTAGGTAGACTACTGTTACTGTTCCGTCGCTATTTAGATATTTTGCAGTTGATATCGAAATTTGGAAGATAGGTAAGGATATCAGAACCAGATCTCGAGTTCACTCACGCTGATGCTTTGGAAAATGTGTATAAGACAGGGTTTTAAAATCTTACCTGAACATAATGCGAGCTAACCCTCAAATTGGAGATAAGTAGGAGTTTGTAATCCAGTCAACATTGCGATAGTTTTCTAGAAAGTACCAGGCGGTGTTGGTCAATGTGTGCCGGGTGTTTCAAAGTTTTGTGCTATGGATTCTAACAGAGTACCATCATCATGGATTCTACCAAAGCACGTCATTTGATCCTATCCGAAAAGATTTACTACCAATCTAAAATCTCGTGAAGATTTTGCGAAAACTTCTGTACGATTAACAGAAGCAACGTCTGAAATAATAGGCTTTCACTCAGCGTTTAATACTAATCTTGACAAATATTAGAAATGATGTGGGAGATTATTAGGTCACATGATTTGGACAGGAAACTTTTGGACAATTCAGTGATGTTCACACATCATGCAGATTCCCCACTTGCGGATGCATTGCTGGTGCTAAATCCATCCAATGAGTGTCTACTTCACAGAAATTGGTTGTTTCAGCATCCATAAACAACTTTCGCTCACATCAAGATGCTCATTTTCTGGAAAAAGGATGTCGGAACGTTAATCAGGCATTTTGCTTGCAAACAATCTCTGATATACGTGAAGGAAATTGCTTTAAGGTAATAGCAGTGAAAGACATTTGAACTGTATTGGGATCATATATTTCGCTTGAGACTGCTTTTTATTGATCTGCTCCACCAAGAAATATCACACAATTGGAGACAGGTTAGGCCTTAATTCCCTGGATCTGTACCCTATGGAATTAAGAGAAACGTTCTTACGTTTGTGACTACTTATGAGTACCGAATTCCTTTCAATATTCTCAAGATGTATTAATACAATGGATCAAATTTGTGAATATTTCGAGTGACTTCCCACCGATAAGTAGTCTGAAACATTAATTATCAATGCTCAGATGGTGATGTTGCCCAACTAATCAATTGCCCCCTGGCTGTACCATAGACGCCACAATGCCATTACTTACACACGCTATCCTCAGTTCTTCTTCTTCAAACTCGGTGATTTCTAGAGGCGTTTCAGTGATTGAAACGGATGCCAAACAAGAAACATAAGACCAACTTAATTTATGAATTCATTCGCTGGCAAGTTGAGTTACAAGGCCGATGGTGACTTCTCCGAAAATAAGGAAAATGCTAGCGTTATGTACATTCGTTTAGCGAATTCGATTTTATGCGCAGTAAATTTCAACACATTTTATTTCAGCTATTTCCTATTTGGATTCCAATGCTTTGCGGCAGACCTCGTCAGGTAAGTTGAGTTTTCGATTAAAATTCATTGTACAACGACTATTATATTGCGACCACCGCCTGACAGTGGAGAAGAAGTGGTGTAGTGTGTTAGACGTGCGTAGCAGCACTCAATATCCATCAAGTAAACTGATGAATAATATGGATAGCAGCAAAAATCTTTCGCCGTATTGTGCAATATGTAAAGATACGTTATTTTTCTCCTCTCAAGACAGTCAAGTAAATTAATTTTTAATAGAAGGGCATTTTCTGTATGCGTTCCGAGACCACACTTTAGCGTAACCTAGTGTCGTAAGATTTACCACCAAAAAGCCAATGTTAAAAGTGACCAAATCCAGTTCACATGACAATTTGGGGGCATGAATTTGCGGTTTCCAATGAATGGCGATCACGTATGCTAGATGATAAAAGCGAGCAGTTTTTATTAGTCAACGAACCATTGTGTTCTAGTACAGATTCACAAGCGTGCTAGATGTGGTAGGTGTTTAAAATCGTCTTCAACATAAGCTCCTCAAGAATTCTGTAGGACCCTTTACAACACTGGCATCAAAGTTAATACTCGTTTACAACTTTTGACCATTTAAAGGATTACTAAACGTAATCCTACCATCTCCACCGGATGACGGCAATCAGCCGCAAACCAGTTGTTTAGTTTAAGTGCGGGGGATGTGGCAGCGTAACACATCGAACAGAAGCTACTTTTTCAAAAAATCACGAACGAATGAATAATGGACAAATTACAGTAGAAACAAGCAAGTAATCTGTGCAAGATCCAAGAATTTATGATCTAAATATCTTATAGCCGTACAACACCATAGGATATTCGTAAAATGACAGCTGTTAATTGCGCGTAAGTTGTTCAGCGTGCCAGGATAAGGATGCCTTTTAGCAACACATCATATGATGCACTTTGAAAGACATGTAAATGTCGAAATATGACACGGTCCATGAAGCCGTGGATGATTTCACTCTTTACTTCCACGAACCTCATCCCGAATACTGTCAGCTGTCATAAAAATGCGGAAATTGATTACGATCAACATAATGAACAGTAAAGTTTACAGAACTCATTGCTCGTATGCATAGGACGACTGCTTCACGCTATACAGGATTCTACTTCACTTACCGGTTTATTTGCAGTTTTAACCCATCTGTTTCTTACGTAATGTGATTAGATCTGGGAAACCAGATGTGCTCAATCCTACGAGCGTTCCCTAAGATAAATGAATAGTACGACCATTATTGCGCCGAAGGGACCTGCAACGACCAGCGTCTGTTCTTTGGCCCAGCCTTAGCTCTGATCGCTATTGAAATACCGTTAAATATAGATCCACTTTTCGTTCAGATATTCTCAGCTAATGTCAAAATATTACAGTGTTTTCGCCAAGGGCGCGACATCAGTAAGTTTACAGTTGAAGCCACATGTAGTAGAAATCTGTGGGCTTTCAGGAGAAATTTGTCCCTCACCATGGTTTTCACATTATTGGCTCATTTAATCGATTGCTTTCACCGGTTTCGTTGCGGCCAAAATGACAGCTGATTGAAAGCGTCGGTTGATTGACCTTGCTGTCGAGTTTCAAAATTTAAGAAATCTCAAAAAATGTGGCCTAAAAAGTCGTCATCCTCTTCTCCAAAGGCTTAATTCCGTCATAATCGCAAGGCAGTCAAGCGCCGATAACTGCTATCAATGCTTGTTCGGCATTTGTTTGTCCAGGATAATGAAGCTCTTTGGGGTGTTGGTTTACCAAAAGGCATTCAATAAGTGGTCTTCCTCTTTTATTCCTGGTGCTCCTTATAACAGTGATAATGCGCTCGTCTGAATAACGTCCTGGTGGAGAATGCACAATGGAACCTTAGCTCTTGAAGTTATTGTTTTGACCCAACACCAGCACACAGAACAGTTAGTGAATTGTATGTATTTAAATAGTCCAATTTCCATCGTTTGTGTAATCCTGAACACAACAGACTTCTGGCCAGCGACAAGGCAACTATTTCATCAGTCACCGAGTAAATAAATTTGAAAGAATTTTGTAGCTTTCTCTGTTGTGCATACATGCCTTGTATTCACACAAGTTTTGACAAAGTTACTTAAATTGATGCTAGAACAGTTTGCAATAACTGGGTGAACCATCAAAACAATGAAAGAAATCCACATCTCTGTGATACCGAAAAGACTTACGTGTAATTATAGAACACTAACATAATGTGCACACGCTAAATAATCAGCCCTATTAAGCGAGTTCAACCTAAAGAGTGTTATTACCGTTTTGATTCACGTCAAGACAATTATTTTATCAATTTGAATCACAGCTACCAGGAAACATGATGAAACGTCTTCATAAATGCGCGGAGTGGGAACCACCAGATCCAATCACTCGGTTGATTTTACTATTCGAACTGCCCGAAGAAGCAGACAAAAATGCGGATGAACAAAAACAAAAACGAAAACACGCGGATTCAAAATACTCCACTCAGCTGATGTCCACGTCGAAACACTCTTTGCCAGGCTTGACACCAGAAAGTTTGCTAAATTGTCAAGCGAATAGTCTGATGGGATGTTTTACTAACCTGTCGAAAGGCTGGCCGGAAGAAAGCTTTTCATACGCGAGGATTCCTCAGTGCTGTGGGCACGCTCTGGCATCAAGCGCGCCATTTTCAAACGAAGGAGTCGGAACAGGCGTTGGGATGGGAGCGGGCGCAATGGGGAACGATATGCTCACGAGTCGTCTTGTGGCGTGGTTGAAAAAGCATATATTTGTTCTCGGTAGAAATGAAGATCAGCATTCCACAGCATCACATATATTTGTTCATTGATATTACTTATATTAACATCTTACAGTGAACTTATGGCATTTTCTGGTGAAATAAAAATCACATTCGAAGAAAACATTGTCTGCCGTTCACAGGCTAAACGCAAACCTTCAACACATTTCGCAAAGTAGACACGGACTTAGGCGTGAAATACACCTACAAAAACACGATAACGTCACATTCTAAAACAGTTTGCACGACTGTACAGTCCGATTCGGGAGTAAAAATGCCTCAACGTTTGCTGCATTATATAGCACCCTGTGCCTACTGTCAGCGAATAAACAGCGACATTCCCTACTTCATCGTAAAGACGACATTTTATAATGTCTCTGAAGTGAGCGGACGATTTGGTTCTTCCCACGTTGTAGGGCCAATTCTGAGAGTGTTCCTATCTCGTTGTGCCACAAGTGCAATTTCATGATTTGTAACACGATCGTCTTCCGTTCTACAGACATGACTAGCGTGGGGACGCAGCGAAGTAGCGCGGACATGGTTCGATTAAGAGAGCACTATTATATTTTCTATTTTGTCAATCTAGGTCATGACGGATGCTCAACAAAACGAAAAGCTTGACTGGTCCAATAACCCTCTTGATGCCATCGTATGTAACATAGAAGTTATCCGTGTCTGCACTTCGTTAGACATCGAATCGGAATTTAGCACTGCCGCTATAAGGTGTTAGCTTTCATACACTGACGTTGGGTTGAACCTTCAAAATGCTAACCGTTTCTCATTCAAGTCCTCAGCTTTGGCTTAAAACCAACCGCTTCTTCGC
Organism: Atriophallophorus winterbourni; assembly: GCA_013407085.1. NCBI lineage: Eukaryota > Metazoa > Platyhelminthes > Trematoda > Plagiorchiida > Microphallidae > Atriophallophorus > Atriophallophorus winterbourni. Next base: position 30,149 of record JACCGJ010019833.1, read on the forward strand.
GGCTTCTTGATACCGTACTCAGCAAAGAAGATGCAACGAATGTAGTATATAACAGATTTCCGGTTTTTGAGTCAGAAACAGGTGGAATTGGTTTGCTAATCTCGGTTGTGGATGCGTGACTGAATCACACAGCAGGATGACGTTCGCACATGGGATATCACTCGATTTGAGTCGGTAAAATTAGCCTAATGAAGTTATATTTAACTACTATGCAACTTGAGAGTATCTCAGCCCATGCGCAGTCTTGGACTGTGCGGCACTTTGCCCGGATCAAGACTTGTGATTTCATACATACATATTATGCAAAAAGAGGACGAATGCAATTCTAGTAGCCCATATGCGATACAAGGTGATATAGACAGACATTAAGTTTATTTGAAAGTCAGGTGCTGGTCACGAGATTTCTTACTTAAACAAAATTAGGCGTACAAAAAAGCTCATTTGCATTCATTTCCATCACACACCACGCGACCGGTTTCGTGCTGTTTGCACTCATCAGGTAGGGACAGTAGGACCTGGATCCGCATGCGCTTGAAACAGTGGAAGAATGGTAAAAAAGTGCGCTTGTATATCACGGTTGGATGAGGTTGGTACGACCAACCTCGTCAATCATGTGTGCCCAAACACATGTAGATAGGGTTTTAACCAATGATGAACAAAAGACCTCATTTGCACGCAGTTCCATCACAAACACAAATTAGACGTACTTATTAATTGATGTAGGCGAGTAAACCCCATTTTCATTTACCCAGAAACAAAAACCCTTCAACATCTATTCCGTTAACTGCTTATTTTTGCCATGATTGTCGGCGGAAAAACATGGGCTATTTCGTCGATGCAAAACGGTCTTCTGCCACAAAGATTTTTGTGAAACGGTACCTGTTAGCAAAACGAAAATAGAAACCATAGCTTGCCAAATCACTACCGTGCACGAAGAGCTTGTAAATAAATAACTGACGGCGTAAGCTTCAATGGAATTTTTAACGAAGGTTTCCACCCAGTAGCACACAATTAAAATAACACTTCAAAATCTTAAGTTATGCGAACAAAATTCAAAACATGTATCTATAAATGGAGTTTTCAACTAATCAGACAATGATAAAAACAGCGATTTGACCCAAGGGTTGCGAAAGAGTTACCCAGTAAATCATAAACTTCGGAAGGAATAGTCTGTTGCAACGAGAGTGAAAGATACGATCGTGTGCAGACGTTGAATATGACCCGTGAATGCCACGCAAACGTACGAATAAATAAGGCCTTTAAAGGTCAAATAATAGCACGCCTAACCGCAAAAGAAACGTAAGAATTTGGGAAAAGAAAGAAGCAGAGAGATAACCACACGGTAGGATACTAGATTTCAGCTATCCAGTTCAAAATCGAGTAAGAAGAGAGGATGCTGAGTTCCTCATTGTCATAAGGACAGAATAAAACTAGTAGCAAGTACCGAAGGCTTAAACAACATATAACATACGATAAAATCATAAAGAGATGGGAGAGGGTCGATCCATTTGGAGTGAAAACTATATCAATCGGAGCTCACGAATGATCGGATCTCGTTGTTTTTCTTTGCCAATGAAACGCCTAAAATTTTATGGATTCTACATCGTGCGAACAAGATTTTTGGATAAATTCCCTGAGATTAAAAGTAATCTGGTTAGTACGATTTACAATTGCGCACATCTGTCGTGGGATAAGTTAACAAATCAACCATTGACACTTCGTAGTTATTGAATGACGATACAACTCTCGCGATTCAAAGAAATTACTCAAAGCATTGCTCGGCATTAGATAAAAACTTTGCGAGACTGGGGAATCATTTAAAAATCAATAGCGAAAACTAAGCGCTACGGGATCGCAAAGGAAAACTTGTTCACAGTTTCGAGGTATACAAAGCCTGATCATACTGCTCCTACACGAGGAGTTCAACCAACATTAAACCCTTTGTGTGTGCTTGCAGAGCGTGCAAAAATGCACTGTGCTGAAGTCCAAGAGAATTCACCTTAGACTCACAGAAACAACTTTATTTGTAAATAGACCGTATGCAACACTATGTATTACGTCACTTTAGAATGCAGTTAATTTTTAATCTAATGAACACAAAGACAGAGAGCGAGAAACATATTATTTTACGATCGATCAAGGAACCAGGATATTTGAGGTTTTTCATGCTATCTTTCAAAATCTCAATTATACTAAGCCAAACTGGGAACAACATTTACTGTAGCATCTCAAAAGACGAGTAACAACTGGAAATCCGCCAAAACCCATAATCAATTTTACTTCCGTATTGATCTGGCAGGAAGTCCGCAAATTATTCACAGCAAAACGTAAAACCAACAACCAATTAGTGTATTTGTACGTATGTATGCAGGAAATCACAAGCCTAATCCAGACAAAGTGCCGCACAATCATAGTCCGCAAGTGGGTTAGTATACTGCCAGGTTGCCCAAACCTAGAGAGCATGCAGTTCAGTACTCGTCACACGTTTGACGGTCGTATCCGCTTTTACATCATTCAATTACAGCACAAAATCAAGACGATAAAATAGCAGTTTTCAGAACGATGTATGTCGGCAACCTGCACTCGTCATATTCACACACGCATGACCGATTCCACATACCTTCAGACAGAAGGGTAAAAGATTTTTGACCGTGCTGACCCTACTTGATGGAAGCAAACAGAAGCAAAATATCCGTAGGGTATGTGCTTTGAAAAGGGGTTCAGCTACGGCTACTTTATCCGAGCTTATGTTTTTACCCACGTCGAAATGCATATTGTGTTTATGCGAATGCACAGCTTGGCTGTCAAACTTAGCCAAAAGCACCTTCAGAGTAAATAAGTTTGTTATAGACCGAAGCATATTGAAATAGCAAACCAAAACAGTTTCAGGAATAAGAGAGAAACACGATTTATTGACCGGGGCTGGTAAAATAATGAGGAATTTATCAAAATAGAGAAACATGCTAATTTCTCTTCCTTCGTTCAGAAAGAAATCTTGAAGTCCGAGTAGTGGTATCACTTTGAGGACAGGAAGTTGAAGGACTTCGTTCAATCACATCACCAAAGGGACGAAAGGACAGTGAATCTATATCATCACCACCATCACCAGCATCGCCGTTTCTAGATTCCAGAAGAATGAAGATTTCGGCAGGTGTCAATGAAGAAAAATCTGTGACATTGCTACGAGGTTCCGGGGATGCATTAGAGGAATGCGAAAAATGTATAGTAGTCCGCAATTTATAAAATTCCTCAGACGAACTATCCGTACTATCGGATTGCATTTCGAGTGGATCGCTAAAGCGAACCCGCTTTTTATTTGCTCCAGGAACGGTGGTATTGACTTTGAGACGTTCGCGTTGGCGAGATTCGAGATGTTTCTGTCTCCAGGCACGTTCCGTATCGGAATCGTATTCTTCTCTGATTTCAACTTCTTCTTCGTCTTGCGGAGCGGCAGAATCACCAGAGCCGGATACTGGATTAGCTTTTGAAAAATCAGATGTATATTGCATTCTGTCGCTTATCAAATTTTTCTGTCGCTTCAGACTAGCTATATTAATATCCAATCGCTCAATCCGCTTTCGAAGTAAATTAACCGCTTGACAAGTGGAAACTTCTGCGAAGGCATTGCTCACCCCACCCAAATGAACGAGAACTTCGTTTGTATGCACCAATAACCCGGGGACGAATGCTTTACGACTGAACGGGATGTACGCGGGCTTGGTGAAACAGCGCTCTAAATCTTCAAGAGAAGCGATAACTTGTTCATAATCAGATTTGAATTTCAAAAGTTGGTCGAGGTTTGCTTCGGTGTCGGCTACACCTTGTTCTTGAACTTCTAAAAGTCTTTTTAAATCCAATCTTTCCGTAGGCTGGATCATCGACCAAGAGTTTTCAAAACGTTGACGAAATCTGAAAAAGTACAGTTTCTGTTTAGGAGAATGTTGGACAATAAAAATAAAGTAAAACGAGTATAACGGATATATACAAAAAGTTACTAAGTTTGAGGGAGACAAACGAACAAAGCAGACCGAGAGAATACGCTATGAATACCAAATATTGCGCGGATATCTGTGCACAGAAGTGACGACACGAAATGGGACCACTATAATGGTAGAATTTGTGAGATGACGGGAGTTGTACATTTTCAGACCAAAGCGCAAGTTAGCAGAAATATCCACGGAAGGTCATAATCACAATGAAGTTAAGCACAGAATTGAATTGAACTAAGAAATGTATTCGGAGCCTACAATAATCATGTGAATATCACCGAATAGACACAATCATTGCCCACGATTAGAAGTAAACATTAAATGAGCACATAGCTTGTTTGGCTTGACTCCAGAAATACCCACTGCTGACGTGCAGATTCGGAAATATTCGCTTACCCAATGTGGGTTTCAAATGACCTCTTCTAATTGAAGTCAATTCAGTGTTAACTTTATTGTGAGTATGACCATCCGTAAATTGCGTCGCGCGGAGACTGAACCCTATTGTAATGTAATGTTTTGTGTAGCTCCAGGACCAATTAAGTTATATTGCGTGGTGTCCTTCGAATTGATAATGGCGAATGGCTGGTTAGCTTACGCTCCGCAGCTGAGTACAGACAATACCTGGCCAGTACTAACTTCCGAAACTCGAAGCGTTACATTGCCACCTGGAAATCTCCGTTGACAGCATCCGTTCATGCAAAGTGACTATATCACTATCAGCTACTTATGACAGGGTTGAGCGCAAGATGACTTCACATACTAGAACGCCTGTATAGCGTCTTATCATGCGCATGTGCAAAGCTTTCGATGCGACTGGGCGGACAGATGAATATGGTCTGACTTAGTGGTCCCAACGGTTCTCAGTGCGCTCCAGGTCAACTCGCATTTGAAACTTTCTAAACTTGCGAAAGAAAGTACCAAGGAGCAGTGGATTGGGATACAATCATCCTTTGATGAATTTCCACGTGGTTAAACACAGGGTTTCTGCGAATGTTTTTCCGATGGAGCGACGCCGTTTGCATCTGCAGGTAGCATACATGATACGTCATGAAAGCTTATTAAGTATTATTAAGTACAAACTGGTTGTCAGTTTGAGAAACGACAGGGAAATTTGGTGGTTATAATATTGCGGCGGCTGTAGGCAATTTCAGACAACCGCTTCAGCTCATCATAATTAAGGGCAACAGGCGGTTAGGCATCAGCCAGTTGATACAAAAGGCAGACGGTTCGCCAGTTTTGTAACGGGCACGGGTGCACGGAGCGATCGCAAAACATTTGAGGCAAAGTTCAGATAATATATATTATATATATTATATATATATATAATATATATATATATAATATATTATATAATATATATATATATATATATATATATATATATTGTTTTCCCTATCTGTCTAGTCCTGGGCAACCTGACAGTATCTTAGCCCATATGAAAGTCTATTACAGCGCGGCACTTTGTCTGGATGAGGCTTGTGCTTTCATACTAGTTGCTGTAATTTACAGCTCACGAGGGAATTTCCAGATTATTCAGGGTATGTTATATTATGAGATCGTTATTTACTATTCAGTCGAAGGAATGTTCAAATGCCATACTTTTGTCGCTTTTATTTGACGACGGAACAGCAGCGGCATTAATTTTACGCACTGAAGCTGAATATTGTATGTATGTACGAAAGCACAAGCCTGATCCAGGCAAAGTGCATCACAGTGATAGATTGTACGTGGGCTATGATACTGTCAGGTTTCCCAGGCCTAGACAATTTATATTTTGCTTCTTATTTATATTTTGAAGTTTCATATTAATAAGACACGACAGTCGATTGCCACTATATAGCTTTAGCCTTCAGTCATCAGCACCTTATTTCAACTAACAAGCATCGATGCCACAAACCATGGGAAATCAATAGTTGGGTAGACGAGGATGGAACTATCAGTGAATTGCAGAATCAATAAAGAAGTAAACAAGGATAATCTGGTAAACCGAAAAATGTTCTATCAAGCAGTTTAGAGTAGTAGAACAAAATTAGTACCACATCATAACGGCAGCTTTAAATTTTTTAATCACAAATCCAATTAACAATGAACTTTAAGATCAACACTCCATGGCCTCCACTGAAAGGATCCCCATCCATCTAGCCCAAAATAATACATGTAATATCGGAATCCAACCGTTTAAAACGCACCGAATCGAAATTCCACGTATTCCGTGAAACCATTTATCGGTCCAAGACGATTCAGCTTGATTCTTCACAGAACCCAATTCCATTTTGGGTGGACGGAATCAGTACATTGGCAGTAAATGGCATACAAGAATTCAAGCGTGGTGTCACGCAGTATGGCATGCTACACATGAACACTGAGGCTCTCAATGATAGAGACATCACAAAGATTGCTAACTGGCTGCAGTCTACAATTGCAAGCTCTTCATTTTCCAGAGCCAGATTAAATTGTTCAGTGGCGGTCATGTTGTAAGCGTCCTTTTGGAGTGTTTAGTTAACCTTGTACGTTGTCAAGTGGACTGGCGAATATAGCTTGTTATGATGCATGACAATGAACGCCGAAAGAAAGCTGTTTTGCTGATGTCGCTCTATTGGATCAAAAGACTTGATTGAATACATGTTTGATTTGAGGTTTAGGCACATAATCACGGTGTGCCTGTGCCTAATAATCTACAGATGAAATAGCTTTTTAGGTCCCACTCTGGCCTATCTCTTCAAAATTTTATCGTATCATGGTTGCATGGCAATTTAACATACCGTAATTGCTACCGAAATTATGGGGGATGATTCTCATATAACGCAGCATGTCTTGGACGACGCAAGGCTCAGTGGGGAATATTCGTTTGCTTAGATGGGGTCCAAAAGATCCACCAGATAATGGGTTGGAAACCTTATGAGATGTGACTGTAAACCAAAGTCAGTGGCGCTAGTGTATTTTATTATAAGTTTCATAATTTTATCCTATATCATTGTGTTATATTAGATAAAAAACAAAAAAACACATAATCGCATGAGGTGGAATTTAAAAAAACTATCTGCTTTTTGCGCATTTGCATATTCTGCTTACCCGCTTTTTAATGCGTTTGCTTATCCGCTTTTCCTGATTAATGCTGATTGGCACTTTGTCTGGCTCCAGACACGTGATTCATAACGATAATGATGATGAATTGCTATCGATGTAATGCGGTACTATCGTACGGTAAGTAAGTGTCTTATTTCTCTGGTATTTCTACTTTGCACGTATGTTCAATCGTGCAGCACTTTTGTGCTGTGCAGCTAAAACCGTGCTAAAACGAATTGCCACCGGTAGTTAACTGCACGCAGAAACACGCTGGATTCTCAATGCTATTTCTGTTTTCTTTCACATATCTGTCCGGGCCAGGGCAACCTGACAGTATGTTAGCCCACATGCAGTCTGACTATGCGGCACTTTGCCTGGATAAGGCTTGTGCTTTCGTACTCACGAACACTAACCCCATCAGAACGTCGCCATTCCTCTGTTGAAAAAGAAGCGTGGGCAATCGTAGGAGCTATGAGAAAATGGAGAAATTACCTTATTGGGAATCATTTTGAACTTGTAACTGATCAGAGGTCTGTCGCTTTCTTGTTCGGGAATACCAACAAAGGCAAAATAAAAAATTAAACGCTGGCGAATTGAACTTGTTTGTTTCAGCTACGAAGTTGTATACAGACCAGGAAAACAAAACCATGTCGCAGATGCGCTTTCATGCGGATTTCGCGCATCAGTCAACGACGGCTCGTATCTAAAGAAGCTTTATGATTCACTTTGCCCGTTCACGCAATTTACCTTATTGAGTTGACGATATAAAACGATGGACCAGCTCTTGTCGAAGTTGTGCTGAAGTCAAAGTTAAATTTTTAAGCCTTTACACGTTGCCCTGATTAAGGTCACACAACCGTTTGAGCACATGAGTATCTATTTCAATGGACCTCTCCCATCTGCCAATCGGAATCGGTTTTTACCTGCGATCATGCATTAATTTTCCCGGTATCTCTTTGCGTATACCTGCGGGGATACAATATCGGTAACCGTCATTCGATGCCTGCCTGATTTGTTCTCTATGTTTGGGATACCATCCTATTTGTTCTGTCATAGGGTCTTCAGTCATGTCAAACGAACTTTGTGATTTTCTTCAATCCAAAGGTATAGCAACCAGCCCATCTACCCCATACAATCCGCAGTCTAATGGTCAAAGTGAACGCCTGAATGCAACCTCGTGGAAAACTGTACTTTTGTCCAACGATTTGGAAGTGAAACATTGGGAAGACGTACTAACGAACGCCCTCCATTCTATCAGGTCCTTATTGTTTACATGTACGAATTCTACACTACTTGAGAAAATGTTTCACCACAACCAAAAAGCGGCAACCGGCACATCCATTCCAAGCTGGCTAATACAAGCAAGTGTAAGTGTTAATGGGTAATAATCTAATAGTAAATACGAGCCATTAACAGAAGAGGTGGAACCGATTGACTGCAATCCAACTTACGTAAGGGTAGGTCTTCTTAACGGTCAAGAGTCAGTATCGCGTCGTCAACTCGCACCGATGCAACACGATGCGATGATTTCAAATGCCAGTGTTCCGGAAGAACAGACGAACAATGCGCCTTTTTGAAACTCGATGCAACCCAGAACCTAACGAGTCTCAATAAACTTATCCCTCAAAAACACCTCGTCCAAACAGATGACCTGAGGAGCAGCGCAACCTATCAAACCAAAATTACTGACGGTTATCATTATTCGAGGCGGGGAAAATGTCATATATCGTTGTTTATCTGTGCTGTACTGTCTCTTTATATTATAAACCCGTAACCATATATAAAAGCATCCCTTTCCCTTTTTAACCGTATACTGTATCAACAAGTAGTTTAAAGCCAAAATGTCTAATCTTTTACTCTCTACTGGCTGGGTTCTTTATAATTTATTCGCCTCACATACTGGCAAATCCGTGACTGTAAAACGAGCGGAAAATTCTGGTACCCAACTACTATATAGATAGTATTTATAGTTGATAAATGAATGGATTGATTTAAATTATTGGCGTCATTCCAAACATTTATAATTTTGGCTTCTAAAAGTGGACATACATTCTTTGGACGAAAAAATCGGACGTCCGAGTCGGTGAAAGATGTTTGATTAATTAACAAATTTAGCAATTAAATATATAATATCGTGAACAGATTTCGTAATATATGCGGCTAGAGTGAGCATATGAAAGTCCATTGGAGCAAACTGAAGTCTTGGCTACAGAACAGCACCAATAGTCTGCTCAATGAGCGAAGTTGATTTTGGATTATCAGTCAATTAATAGTGATGCAAATGCTATACGTGAATCGACGGAAAAGCCTTGACGGTTATCAATGCAATGAGAGGATAAATGAAAAACGACTGCTTGTTATCACCGAAATAGAGTCGTTGGACAGAAAAATCGAACGAATGCTGCTGTTTTTGGCCTCATTCGGTCGATTTCGATTATAGATGTACATAACGAGCACATGATGGTTTCATGCCCCGCAGAGCACACAGCGATATGCAGTACTAGATCGATCGGCGTCAGTTGCACACCGACGGCGTGATCTACGCTCAGCAACCAAGAGCTGTATCTGCTTTTGCTCAGCTTGGACATGACGATTTACACATCTAAAGTGAGCGGTCAAAAGCAAGCTCTTCCAAATTCGTAGGGCCAATGCCAAGAAAGTCCATGTCTATTGCAAACTTTTTTTTAACGCAACCGCGGTCTGTCTAACGGCCGACTTTTTGACTTCAACTCAGCATGGAGTAGATATTTTGGAATACGACAATTTTCTATTCTGCACACATGACGCAGACAGCGTAGGCGGCGATGTCGTAGTAGTTCAGTTTGCACTGGACAGTATGTGGCTAACGAGCCAATCGAGCGTCCAGATTTGTTTCGGTGGTATGCCACAGAAGAGCGTCCACCACTTCAAACAATATCTTCACAAATATCTTCTGGTATGAGAGCAATCTGGAATGCAACAGGGCGAACATGCTCTGCAGACCAGATTTTAAAAACAAGACACAAGCGAAAGCCGAATGCCATTCATCCACGAAGCATCCGCCGTATCTTGAACTCATCGTGGATGGACAAATTAACAATTCAAACGAGGGAAAGTGGATAAAACCTTTGAAGGTGCAGTCTAAACGCGAATGTTGCCATTGAACAACAAATATTAGATCCTGTTTTTTCAAATTACTGCACACACTAGCCTCTGGTTTACACAAGTTTTTCGCTTAATATATCATAATATACTATTGAACTATTGAAGCGATAATATTTACACGAACAAACATGCTACAAATTTGATTGTCGCGCATAATTAAAGGTCGTGCATGCGGATATATTAGTTCAGTTCAATTCAGTTCAGTTCAGTTTGCACAGGATAGTATGTGGCTAACCAACCAATGGAGCGTTCAAAATTTCCTCGGTTAAAAGCTGCGGAGAAGCACAGACCATTTCAAAAATAATTTTTCTTTTCGTCTGTTTGAAATATTTGTAGATCACGACGCCAAGAAATTATCCGGATTGTTCAAGTTCAAGTTCAAGTTCAAGTTGCACAGGCTGAGGGTGGCTAAAAGCCAATCACGCGCCCAGATTTCCTTCGACGGTATGCGGTTGAGCACCCGGAACTACGATATCGAGTTTACAGTTCGTACTTTTCACACGTTCTTGTTTCCGAATATCTGGAAAGTAAGGTAGGGTTTCTCTTCACCAGCACGGTGAGAGGTCAGCTATTTGGGAAACAATGCAATAATATGCGTGAACAATGTGTAGCGTATGAAACCACTAGCCTAGTTGAGGTAAAGTGAAACACAGTCATAGACTGCATGCGGGCTAATTTACTGTCAGGTTGTCCAGGCCTAGACAGATATGATAAAAATGTAAAAATACATTTTTTAAAGTTTTTTATTCGACAATATGTGGAAATATGATAGACCATTTAACGTCTAATTTCCTTTTAAAGCTCAACACATTTGGGAGGCTTACTATACAATCTGGGAGCTTGTTCAAGAAGTTGACCAGTTCAGTTCAGTTTAGTTTGCACAGGACAGTTTGTGGCTAACGAACCAATCGAGCGTCCAGAATTTCTTTCGGTGGAAAGCTGCAAAGAAGCAACCACCACTGCCAAAGCGTTTTTCCTTATTGTGATTTGGATATTCTCGACGATCGCGCCGCCAAGGGATAAGCCAATCGAGCGTCCAGAATTTCCGTCTGTGGAAAGCTTCAAAGGAGCGCCCACCACTGCCAAAGTTGGTATCCTCGTCGTATGCGAAGGTACGTTCAAAGTTTTCCAAGCCGTCCTTCGGATCCAGAATTTGTAGCTGCGACTGAGAAAAACGGAAAGGGTTTCTGTTCACCAAGCCGGTGAGAGGTTAGCAATGGAAAATTGGTGCGTACATTTAAAACATGACATTTAAAACGAAGCATTGTATAACAGATTTTTTTAAATTGTGGTCAAGACCATATAACTTCTAAATGAACAAAAAATGGACAATTCTGAAGACAGACAACCTGTATATTCACATGAAAAAGTCTGGGAAAAGCCCAAGCCACAAGGCATCTAAACCTCTTTTGAATGCACCTATTGATGTGAAAGCTATTAGTTCCTCAGGCAGCTTGTTCCAGAAGCTTACCACTCTTTTACTGAAAAAGTGTTGCCTAAGATTCAGACGGCTGTGGTTTTTCGCGAGCTTCAATGTATGTCCTCTAGTTGAGGGGTTGATCGCTCGAGAGAACAGGATTTGACAGCCCTCGTCGCCTAAGCCTTTCAGGATTTTGAAAGTTTCTATGAGGTCACCCCGTAGACGCCGACGCCGAAGGGAGAAGAGACCTAAAGAAATTAGACGTTCTTCGTAGGGTTTCCCAAACATACCTTCAACCATTTTGGTGGCCAGTAGTTGGACTCTTTCTAATAGTAATATGTCCTTTTGAAAGAAGGGGCTCCAGGCTTGCACGCAGTATTTTAAATGCGGCCTGAAAATCGCCGTATATAAAGGGATAAACACTTCCGGCGTTTTACATGTCAGAATGGATTTAAGCCTAAAGAGTTCTCCTCTAGCTCGTTGTGCAGCGGTGGCACACTGCGCAGCCCATTTGAATTCCGTTGTTACGACTATACCCAAATCCTTAATCCTCTGAATAGATTAAAAGTCGATCATACCGTTATTCGCAGTTACTGTAATTCTGTCGACTGCTGCAGACAACAGATGACATTTACTATAGTTCAGAGGGAGATCCCAATCCTGCGACCATTTAATAACCTTTTCAATATCTTTCAACAAATCACCGTGATCACTGGATCCGGTGAATTTGACACCATCAGCAAACATGTAGCAGGTACATGTGATCCGCATTATAACCAATGCTAAAAAAGAAAAAGCAGTTTCTCTTTACCAGCACGGTGAGAGGTCAGCTGGAGTAGAATCGTGTATAAAAAGCAGAGAACTCTATCATTCACTTGATTTACGGAATAACGCTAAAAGTTGATCTTGTAGTGAACTACTTTCAATTTCTATCTTCGTATTTTCTGCATACACTTTTTGGCCTTGTATGGTTAATTGCTTTTGGCCATGTATACTTCATCCATATTAATGCTTGTACAATATACTCTTTGGCGGTTAATATAATTTCGAACTCTCGGAATTTTCTTCTTTCCTGGTTTGAAAGTTTGTGTGCGCCGCTCAGTTCCGGGATTGTGATTAACGGATGTTCCAACATTTTAACACATTCTGCACCTTGGATTTCATTTATTGGATTTTACTGTGTGGAGTATATCGTTATCTTTGAACTTCACGGATCTTTCTCTGGACACTAGCTTCTTTGGTCATTTAGTGAGTTCATTCCATTTTGTCGTATTGTGTGTAGTGCAGACTTATATTTTTGATCCACTACAATCTACCTAAACTTGTATAGCACTTAAGGATAATAATTAGGAAAAAATTACCTCAGCTGCTGTTCAAACCCTGCTTAAAACTCGAGACATAACTGCAGGATATTAGTTCTTCTGAAAGGATGTTCTGTAAGTTTACCACCCTAAGGCTGAAAAAGTGTTTCATGGAGCCTAGCCGAAATCGCTTCTTAGAAAATTCAAGTGAGTGGACGGGTGCCCAGCTCTGTAAAGAAGTCGCTCATTTGCACGCCACTTAAAACCTTCAAGTCCCTAAAGGTTTCAATTAATTCACCTCCTAAACGACGGCGCCTAAGGGAGAAAAGATCGAAAGACAACAGGCGTGCAGCGTCCCTCGCTGACCCTCAATCATGCGAGTTGAGTGTCGCTTTACGCTTTCAAGTCGAAGTATGTCCCTTTTATAGAGAGGACACCACGCCTGAACACAATATTCCAGATGCGGTCAAACTAATGCCCTGTAAAGTGGCATGAATACATCTGGTCTTCTTCACGGTAGCACTGATTTCATCCGATGAAGTACCTTGCGTGCACGCTGAGCTGCAGCGGCACATTGGTCCTCCCATTTGAACTATGCCCTACCCAGTAATCCCAAATCGTTAACACATTGTGCGGCGTTAACTCTGAGGAAATTTCCCGACATCTGGACCGAAATCTTACCACCCAGTACTGATAAGAGTTTGCTTTTATCAAAGTTCAGTGGGAGGTCCCACTGGTATGACCAGTTTATGACCCCCTCAAGTTCGTGCATCAAGGTATCTTCATCCGTTGAACTTCACATCATTCACGAAAATGAAGCATGGACACTTCAAGCAGACGACGATTATCAATAAAAATCAGGAACAGAATAGGACCGAGTACCGAACTTTGAGGGACACCACGGATCACTTCGGTTTGGCTAGACAACGTAAGTACCAACGGAACTCAGAATGTTCTATCTGTAAGGAATGCTTTTATCCAAGCAAGTAGACTACCCTGTATGCTCTTTGCTGCTAGCTTGATATCTAGAAGGCGGTGATTGACGAGAGCAAAAGCTTTGCTAAAATCTAAGTAGAGGGCTTCGACTAGTTTTCCTTTGTCCAGCATTTTAGTTACAGTATCGAGTAAACCATTAAGAAATCCATGTCGAGTTACACTCAGTAGAGAATGCCAACTAAGATGTTGACAGATTTTGTCACGCAATAGTTGTTCTAGTAGTTTTGAGACGATGCTAGTCAGGCTGACAGGTCTATATTTCCCAAGATTTAACATTCAAACATCCTTGTGTATTGGCAAGATTATGGCTTCTTTCCACTTAGTGGAAACAACTCCCAGCTGCAAGCACGAATTAAGAAGCATGCAAAACGGTTCGGTATGCACCGAGGCAAGATTTTTAAGCATAATTAATTGGATACCATCAAGTCCCTCAGATTTGTTGACGCGAACATGAATTATTGTGCCATACACCTCAGACTCATTAAAGGACAACTCATCAAATAAATGCGCACCGGGTGTCAGTCTAAGCAGACCCGACGCTGCACTTTAAGAATTATCCGGTCGTTTAACGCTACCGTGAAACCCCGAGAAGGCAGTCGCTTTGGACAGGTCTGTATCAGGTACTTTCCATTTGCCATTTTCAAACCCCCTATTCTTTTTCAGGTTTTGCCTTTCGACTGTGCGCAGCTATAAATCTTTTCGGATTGGATTTAACATCCTTCGCTAAAGATAACTGAAAATCCTGCTTGAGCAAACGCTGTAATTTAACACAAGCATTCCGAGCATTTTTGTAGCGGGCCCAAGATCCAGAAGTGATGGATAGCTTATACTGCCGCCTTAGGCGATCCCGTTTACGGCTAAACCTGCGGACTCGAGGAGTACACCAGGGCGACCTTTGATGCCTTCTCACGCACTGCAGCGGAACGTGCTCGCCTTATAACCAATTCAGATACTTACAAATTCTATCACAATTTTCACTTATATTGGAATCGCTAGATAACTGAAGGGAAGATTTTGAAGTCTGCAGGAGTAAACCCCAGTCAACAAGCCTAAATTGCGTCTAGGACGAAAGAAAGGTTTGTGTAAACGCAGTATCACTTCGAATCTTATCATTACGTGGGCGCTTTTGCCTAGCGGTGGTCGGTACTTAAAATACATAATGGCTTATATCGGGGACGGCAATACCAAGTCAATAGTGGATGAAATGTATCTATGACCTTGATTCAAAACTGTGTAATCTCCTGTTGGGCTGCACTGGGTGTTACGTAGACACAAGCTATTACGAGGGATGACATGTAGCAAGTCAGGATATTCGTAACACCTTGGACGTTTCACTTGCTAGAGATATACCTGTACCCATACTGTGTAAGCCATACTCCAAGAGGAGTGCAACGCCATCGCATCTGCTATTGCATCTTATGTCAAAATACTGCTTGCTGATGTTTATTGGCACCTCATCAAGCTCAAACAGCCAGGTCTGAGAAAGCGCAATAACCTTTGAGTATAACTTAGCCACACGAAGAGAAGTTTCAGCCTACTTATTCCTTATGTTGTATACATTTGCGTACAATGCTGTGGCACTGGTTATTAGTGCTTCTGAAACTAATCCTGGTTAGATATCGAACGAAGCACCGTATGGAGCTGCACGTAAAGAAGCAACTACTGGAATCACCTGCTCGGGTTCCATCGTCATTCGCGCTATGACAATCAACGTCGTCTGGGCCGGTTAGCAAGATTCAAGGTGAAGTGGTAATCAGTATGATCGTCTGTGACTGAATAGCGTTTTGCGTCGCATCCGGTTTAAGAATGACAGATGTTCCGACTGCTAAGTTTCACCTATTTGAATCAGAAGAGTTTTGCCTAATTCAGGACGAGGGTTGTCGGGCTTTACCTGAGGTTAATCTAGCGTTGATTTGGTGATATGCTTTGCCCTAACAATGAATGCATCCTGATCCGCTTGGTATTCGAATTCAACCATGATTGGTCAAGGGCGGTTACCCGTCCTCCATCTTCCTACATGGTGGACTTGCACTGTATGTGTAGAAGGCTTCAGACGCAACATTCGGATAAGATCGTTAATACATCTGCGATCAAAATCTGTGCGAGACTTGGATTCCTCAATAAGGTGGTTCCGCTCGTTTACAAACGAATACATTTCTAGTTTTGGATTTTGAAGCAGACGAATTGCCGTGCAGTGTTTTAATTCGCTTACGCAAACCATTCCATTCCTGAATAATTTTTATGCACTGACCTTACTGGTCTTAGTACGATTCTTTGAGGTTACAGCTACATTGGCCACCGTGGGAGTGGTAGCTTGCCTGGGTGGACGGGTATCTGGCTAACTTGTTCAACTTTTACTTTGGCTGTCGTTAATTCAGATCTTTCATTTGCATGTTTTTTCGAATTTCTACTTACATTGACTTCGTTGGGAGGATGTTGTAACTGGCTAATTTTGTCTAATTTAGCCTGGCTGCAGTTGTCCCCAAGCGCATGTTTGCGCGCAAAACAGATTTATAAGTTTGAGTGGGTACGGCGTTCGACGAGCTAGGCGAGATTACACCATTTTGAAGTTTTTAAACAATAGAAGCAGCGTCACTGGCAGTCTTATGGCAGCAGCTGCAACCAGCGGTATTTTGCATAAATCCCATAGAGGGATTTATGTATGCCAAAGCAGCTAGATTAAGCCCAACGCTTGCAGGCTGTGCGCTAAATGACCCTAACCACTTTTTGCAGCAATTGCGGTTGAAACAAGCATTATTTGTACTCATATGACAGTGAGAAGTATGCGTAACGATAAGGTGCCGAAGAAATTACACGCTGTTTATATCACAAGCTTAATTAATCACCAGGAAATATAATAAACATTTTGCTTTTAATAACATAGTAAAATAATTAGTCTATTTCACATCAATTTCACAGAATAGCGAAAATTCGTAATGATACTTTAAGAGACCGTTGAAAATACAACCAATTTGAACGTACCGCGCAAATTCAGTTCAGTTGAGTTCAGTTTGCACATGACAGTTAGTCATTAACGAGCCAATCGAGCCTCCAGATTTCTTTCGGTGGTATGCCCCAGAAGAGCGTCCACCACTTCAAACAATATCTTCGCAATTATCGTCTGGCATGAGAGTGATCTGGAATGCAACAGAAAAGCTCCCCTCACTAATAGATGAGGAGATACATTAGTGCGTTCCAACGACAACATGAAGATCATACTAACTATTCAATAACGAAGAAGAATCAGGAAATGAAGAAGGTTATGCAGAGTCGAGTCCCTTCTTGAGTCCAGTAATTTACTACTCTTTTACTGAAGAATTACTTGCGAACGTTTGACCTGACATGTCGCTTGGCCATGCTTTCGAACGTTTCAATCAGGTCTTTACGCAGCCGCCTTCTTTTCAGTGAGAAGAGATCTAGACTCAGCAATCGTTCCTCATACGATCTACCTCATTGTCATACAATCATACGAGTAGCTTGGCGTTGAACAGCTTGAAGCTCGGCAATATTTTTTTCTAAATAAAGTAACCATGCTTTAACGCAACACTCAAGATGTTGTCTTAGAACCGCTTTGTATAATGGTATGAAAACCTCCCGAGACCTACAGGAAAAAATGATCGAAGGCGAAAAACTTGCTCCTGGCGCGTTGTGCAGCAGCTGCACTTGATCAGCCGGTTACCCATCCTCCATCTTCCTACATGGTGAACTCGCACTGTGGATGTAGAAGGCTTCAGACCCAACATTCGGATAAGATCGTTTATACACCCGCTGAAATCTCTATGCCTAAGTTACGAAATTTCGGCACCAAAGTTATCTCAAGTATACCATCTGGTCAAGCAACCTCTATCTTCTTAGTGACTTTAGAATAGAGATTGATTTTGGTGTAGTTTACTGGTAAATCCCAAGTAGCAGACACTTTAATGACCATTTCGATATCCTCAGCATGCTTACTGCCAAACATGGATTCTAACTTTTCATAAATCGATCTAGCTCAACATTGCGCGCTGGATTTCTGTGCCAGAATTTTTTTGGTATAAATATTACCATTGAATTATTACTTTCTTTAATCGTAAACTGGTGCATTTGTTCACCTACATTTATAATATATGCGTTCATGCATAATTGCGCTTATCGTGTGAATAAAATATAATTATAAAATAAATTATTCAACGTCACGTTTGTTCAGAAATACTGGTTGCAATCTATTATAAATCATGTTTGTTTTTTCTATGACTCAAAAAAGTAGAAAAAAGATCAGCATCCTGTTTCTCAAATTAAATAGTGATAATTCGAATGTTTTCTTCCGTTAGCTGATATTACTTCTCATCTCAAAAGCTCTTTAAACCGAGTGACGATGAATTGTTGCTTTATGAATCTTTCCGATTTCCGGTTTCTGTGATAGAATCCCTTAAGGCCACTGATGTCTGTGATCTTCTTGATGAATCTTCTGCCCCTAACCCACATAACTTTCTAAAACCAACTTTATCTCAAAGACGATGTGGTCTGACGTACATGGAATCCAACAATCAAATTCCGATGCTTGTACGGTCTGAAACTTCACATTGAAGAATTTCTTTATTTGACAATACAAAAGTTTACGATACCCAAGTTCGACCATTTCCGCTTAGATGTATCCCCATCCCGTAAGGGATGAAGTGACGGTGAAATACAAGTTGCTTATTGTGGATCCAGTAGTTCAAATGTGGGTATTGCTTCATCGATCTGAGCAGGGAGTCTTCCCTTACTACTATTACTAATAAGGTTAGTTAAAACCATTTTTACTATTCAATAACTACAAAACCTTGTTTGACATCTATCAAATACAAAGTTGAGAAATTGAAAAGTTCTACACCTATGCGAGTAAATTGCTATTTTTAAAATGCTTCTGGCATAGACAGCCTTTGTTATTTCCAGGTTTGAAAATATGAACAGCACAAATAAAATGATTTGAATGTTTCTGTTAATATTCGTTAAATCACTCAAAAATGAGACTACCTTATTTTTCATAGGCGAATTATAGGGTTGTTAAATAAGTTTCCGACGCTACAAGAAATATTGATGTTTTCGCAAAGCGTTTTATGCCATTAAAAAGTCAACGCTAAGCTTGATAAGATTAAAAGTTAATCAGTTTGACTTATTTAATTTTTTGTATTTTTCAACAGAAGGATGTGCGACTTTCCATTGATGCCCAAAAGCTCGATCAACACAAAGGAACCCATGGCCACAGACAAGTTTTTTTTTACTGAATCTTTATTGGAGACGAGAACTGGTCTTTATGTGAATTTGAAGCAAAGGAAAAAGCGTGTGGGTCCTAGAGAGAAGCCTGATCCTAGGATCCAAAATGACTTACATTTGATGAAAATGATGATATGCACATGACGGGATTGAAAATTTCTGATCGATTAGGATATGCTTGGAAAGAACATTATAGTAGAGAAAAATCTATATAAAAGTCCAATTGGATCGCCTCAATGAGGAGATACAACTTAGATAGATCAGATAGACAAGCCTAAGTTCGGAAACTTACGCAACAATATATAAGATGGGTTGATTCTCATGGAAACAATTGAGAATACATTCACTTTGCTTCTAATAAAACAGTTTTCTTTTCGATGGCTATCAGCAATCTCTCGTGTAAATGAGTGTTATCATTTGTCACTGGTGCACCAAGGCCAAATTCAATGAACGTCAGTGGTGGCAATGTAGCCTGGACTACTAAGCTGTAACTTACTCCGATTTGCCGATTCGTTCCCATATCTAGTTAAACACAAAATAAACAAAACACAAAAATAAATAAAACTTGGAGCAAATTAATTGGCAATAAAGTGTTCACAGAGTTTAACCGGAGCATTTCCTTATCAGGCTGGCTAACAATTTGTGGCTTTAGCAATTTACATTATAGCACAATCTTTTTAATTTTTTAGAGCTAAATAGTTGGGTATAATTCGAAAAATGCTCAGTATGCGACCGATTAGTTTCCTGAGAGTGATTTACGTATATCTATATACATTTTTAATGATCACAATACATATTCACACTCAAACATATGTAACCATTATGTTCTAAGACGACGATGCACAACCGTTGAATGCAGCGTATTATTCAGGGACATTGATAAACGATATATTTATAGTGTAAATAAAATAAATGCTCTGTCGTGGTATTAGTGAATAGTATCGGTATACCTCCAACTGCTACGTCCGTCCATATGTTTTTGACTTCACCCTTTCAAAGATCATAATTCAATGTAGACTTCAGTTATTGGACTTCATTCGACCTACTTCGAGATAATTAACCAATTTATTTTCTATGTTCACCGTAGATCTCCCCAATTTTTCTTCTTTTTATAGAGTGAAAAAGCGGTGCTATTAATTGGTTGCTTACAAAAATTCAGCGGATATTCAAAATTTTGGTATTCATGAAAGATGTTTCATACGTTTCTATTACGCGAGACTCAGCGCCATGAGAGAAAAAACAAAATACCACAGAAACATGACAATCAACTTTTCTATTTGTATTAAAAACAGACCAAGTTGATTCGCTGCATCGAACCGATTGATCGAAACTAACAGTAATTTTTCTCCATTCGCTTTATTTCCAAAATGTTGCTGGATAATTTTACCCATATCACTTTTCACTGAATCTGGGAAAGTCAAATAACACCAGAACTTTGAGCATGCGCTAAATTCTTTTTCATCACACCTACCATGTTTTATTTAACGTGGTTAAACCGATCGTAATTGCTAAATTGAACAATCTATACATTATAACGTAATTAATTTCCAAGTATACAAGGAAACGGAAAAGAATCTGTGATTATTGAATAATTTTTGAAGTTCAATCGATGATGTAGCGTGGCGCGTCTCTTCCGTCTAGGCCATTTGACATTTAAAACCGAACGAGGGTGCACACCAACTAAGGCCGAATGGACTATCACGTGCGGCATTGAACGGATGTACCGACAACAATAGCTCCATGATTTTTATCAAAATATATTGGGGGCTGACATTAAAGTTATCGAGATAATATTTCTCGGTGATTGATGAAGAAGGATTTACGTAGAAAGATATTTAATCGATTAAATGTAATACCATACGGTGTCGAAAGCAAAAATGCGTTTGAATTCCATTAATACACAATTATAATATATATATATATATATATATATATTATGAGAGAGAGAGAGAGAAAGAGATAGAGAGATAGAGCGCAAAAACTGACGTTCTGAAGTTATAAGGATGTCAATGGATTCAAGAGATTCTTATTAAAATAACTGTCTAATTCCCGGTTTAACATAACCATTTTTTATATTTTGTGAGTGCATTAAAAGGTTTCGCAGGGATTTACAGAGCTAAACATGCGGTTAAATGTCGAAGAAATAGATAATATGGAGCAATAAAACAAAATAAATCAAAACAGATCAAACAAAATTACCAATATGCATTGTTTCGACGACGAATAGTTAGGTGAGGGATTAAATAAAGGTAAGTACTCTCATTTAAAAATGGGTTTCGGAAGGGTTACATGAGAATGATTCGAGCGCAAACCCCCGCAGACATAGAGGGAAGGACAACGTCAGCTTTCATGCAATTCGTATTTGGCCAAAAATTTCGGATTGTAGTGGCTTGAATTGTAAAATTCAGCACAAATTTAGATTTGGATAATCAAATAGAAGTGACAACTTGTACAGCCATATTGTGGGCATGAGTTGTGATGCGGTGATGTTCCTATATAAGACGGATATTTGGTGTTCAGTTCTTTTTAATGTGCATAATAAACGCTTTAGGACATAATTGGTTTTCTCTTTTGTGATGCATCGTGTGTGAAAATGATTAGCGTAGAATATGTTGAACTCAGGGCTGAATCAGGACACAATCAACAAGTGGATACGAAAAGCGGGAGTGACCTTGTTCATTCCATCCCAAGTGCCCGGATAGCTGTGAAAACGGCGGAATGAACCTTAGGACAGGAAATGTGATTTAGCCTCGATCAACATGACGCAATACCTCCTCATTCGTTGACGTTGAGTTCTCGTTTGTTTTATATTGATTCGATCAAATTTCAATTTCTTTAATTTCTGTATAGTAGAGCATTAATGTAAGATATTGGAAAATCATCCAAGACAACACTTGTAGATATGATATGGAACCTCTGATATTATCCCCACGAGTTTGAAGAACGTGCTCCTGACCGCTCAATTCAGATGTACTCTGTGATGCGTCAACTGCAAGCTGAAGAATAACAGATGCTGCTATTGGCGAGGCTGACACCAATTGACTGAGTACTGTTTTTCGTTGTGAGCGCCGCGGGAGTGTTTAGTGATTCGAAATGCAGTGGAGTGTGAACCATCACGCGCGTATAATGTATATCTACGGTCTACATCGACCAAGGGATGTCGACCGCAACAACAACAACAACACATTGCTATAGTTATGTGTTTTGCTTACAAAATAAGAGATTTTAGATTACATTCTCAACCATACTCTGCAGATTATATTGCTTGTTTATTAATTAATTTCAATACGATTGCTTCCACTTCCTCAACCCATGCCAATTCGTATCAAGGAAACGGTCAATGCTAATTTGATTATTTATTTGCCTCATTAAATTTCAGGTTGATTTATTAATTTCCATGTTTAACTTACATTTCTACTATTAGACATGTATCCAATACAAATTTATACATTAATCTTTTTCATTTTTACATTGTCAAGGTTTTTATTATTGGATCCTTATTTTCTTCAATGCATTGACGGGAAGATTCATTGTGTCACGTCTGTTTCGTTGTTTGCAAAAGGTTCAGCCCTCAATCTTATAAATTGCTTCACGATTAATCCCTTAAGGTCAACCCGTCCAACGCTAATCGTGTTCACCCACGAATCCCACGCCACAAGCGAACGCCAATTTGTCTAATGCGTTTATTGCGCACATAACGAAGATAAAACACATGCATAGGTTTTGTCGGGAAAATCACGTAGCCGCAACGCTGACATCATCACGCGTGTTCCAGTTGTCTCCTTCTATCTGATTTCTCAATTGATTTCGTGCCACACGGTACGATTCAACTCCTCATCACACAGGTCTCGTACGACCTAGCTTAACGAGCTGCGTATCTTCGATAGCGATGAACGTTTTCCATATCTGCGTACTATCAATGATGTTGTAACTCGAACCCTTTCTGCTGTAATCCTTGGGGAACCACAATTAATAAGTATTCGCGATTGTCGTTCTCGGTCGTTTCAACGCGTGCTGCTCTTGTGTTATGCCGAAGGGTGGTGTGATTAGCACTAAACGCAAATTAACTACGCAACTACACACATTGTAAAATGATGTAATATTGACCAAAGTAATGTGTTGCTCACATCCCCCTAACTTACGCAGCACTACCGGTTTCTGGCTGTTTGCCGTCATCAGTTCGAGACGATGAGATTAGGTTCAGTGAGCCTTGAAACAGTGGACAAATGGTAAATAAAGTTATACTTGAATGCCACTGTTACATAGGGTTCGTACAACAAACCACAATTTTCAAACATAGAATCACAATGTGATTCTTGGTCAAGCACTCGAAGCGCTTACGGATGACCAAAGTATTGTGTTGCTCACTTAATAATAGGTATTATTGACTTTTGCATCATCATTTGTGAATGTCACCAATTCGAGGGATATATAAATGCAAATGGTTTTCAGACCAAGGCTGTTTAAAAAACAATATGCTTGTGAGTAGCGATATTAACAGAAAAGCAAACAAAAAAAACAAACTTTTGAAACGAAATATTTATTATTATACTTAATTAGATTCATCGCGTTAATTTGTTTTACACTTGATTGATTTAAATTTTAGTTCGGCACTATGTCCGTGTCAAATACTTTCATTACACAGAATTAAAAGTAAAAGTTTGCTATTAAATTTACTATGGTTCAATTGAGTTTGAGGTAAACTGTCAACAATTATGGGCATCGAACGAGTAAAGCTTGTGATGTTAATTGCGAACGCAATTTTGTAATTTTCATTCTTTTCTCACATAAAATTCGTTATTTTTTGTTATTATATGTTCTTCCAGATATGCACGAACTTTAAATGCATAACTCACGCTGCGCGAGTCTTTTTCGTTGGGACAGTTTGGTTTTTTTGTGAATGCTCAGATTTTCGTGAAGTGCGTTCGACATTTAGAGGTACAATCTTCAAACGGGCCATTTTGTTAGTGGTGACATTTTTGGTGGTTTAAAACCGCGTTCAGTATGTATCACATTTTTCGATCGGTTGCTTATCATTGAGAACACTCAAGGCCAAATGTAGGTCACCAAGAGATAGCTTTACGAAGTTGCTTTACTGCGTGTACGCTATGCGTGAAAGTAAAGTGTTACTCATAAAAACCTGACTGCTGTACGCGATACTGCCAATCCTTTTACACATAAATTTGAGGCTATTTTTTCTAATAAAAAAGAAAAAATATTTGTAATTCGATAGTCAAAAATAATGTTGTTAAGTAAGCAAGATAAACGGTTAAACACAAGTGTTTCACCACTTGAAAGAAATTTGTTTTACGCTTCTGGTCATTCTCATTCGAAATTCACGTTTGATTACAATACTACTTCTTATTCGAACAGGACCGATTCCGCTCAAATGCACTAAGAAGATTTAAAGCGTTCATGAAGAAATCGCTAAATTATTCAAACTCTGTGATACGCCACATCTTTCCGCTAAAGCGAAACAGATCCATTCAGAAACCCGGTGGTATTTCAACAGCCTATACCATAATCTCGAGTAAATTAATAGTTTATTGATCGACATATCTAGATTATTTTAAAGCCAAGGTGGACAAATTGTTATGAGCCTCAAGTTTTAATGGTAAAATAGGCTTCACATTTATTGTTTATAACGGTCCTTTGTGTAAAAGGGAACATTTAAAATTTCGATCGAACTGAGATTAAACATCACAAATCTGGATCCAAGAAGTTGACTAACCTAACAATTAAGGCACACACCGTCACTCTTATTTATCTACCAAGCTACAGAGTACTTTTTCATTTTAGGCGATATGCTTTTTCTGTGATAACCAGCTCATCAGTCTAGATATAATGCTTAGGTACTGCTTAATCTTCAAACCAAACATTGCTAATGAATCTGCGAAACCTTGTAATAGTTCAAACAAATTTTTTTACTTGCAAGCACTTCCATCACACAGGTCACAACCAGTTCCTGTTTGCACTCATCAGGTAGGGACCGTAAAATTAGGATCCGCATGCCTTGAACCGACTCATTCATTACTAGTTCTGTTTCAATCTTGAAAATTTTCAAATTAATCGTTCACATTCTCGTCGGAGTATGTATGGAAATGCTTTCTAGCTTAAAATGTGGATTCCTTCGTTTCTTAGCAGCTGATCAGCTTTCGCGCAGATACAAGACACACTCAGTAAAGTCAAATTTGTAGTTATTTTCGATAAATTTCTGTAAATTCATATAGTTTTTCTTTGAACATTTTAAAATATTATTTGGTTTCTGACATGGAAGCGTGCTAAAATGATAAAATCTTTTTTACGTCATTTTCGCTGCGTTTACACTTGAAAACGTACATCATGACTCATCAAAATGTAACAAACTTGGACACAAATTTGTAGACATCTATTCATTTTTACCTACAATTGGCGCAGCCGACCGCCGATTTTCCGCGACTGATTCAATCTACGTGTGAAACATTCGCACGGACGGCGGGAAAATTCGAAGTTCAAAAATCTGGAAAATGAGTTTTGCCATCATTCACTCTAAGCTAACGTTAAAAATATAACTGTGAGAGTTGTTTATGCAAAGTGTGTGTACTGATGAAATAATAAATATTACCATATATAGTCAAACACCAGCATGCGTTTAATTTCAATACCCAGAGTGGATGTTATTCTAAACAAGGGCATGTCATATAATGGAGCACGTGTCAATTAAGGGTTCGTATTAATCGTTTGATTGGTCGATAAGAAGTGAATTCAACACAATTCTTTCTCAATTGATTGGAACCATGTGAAAAATTGTGTTAGACAATGTGGTTACTGAGAATTGTGTAACCTAAGTAATGTGCTGCTTACATCACACGACAAACGGTTTCTGGTTGTTTTCTTGACTAGAAATCACTATGTGATTCTATTTTTGAACACCGTTGTTCGTTGTACGAACCCTATGAAACGGTTGCTTCTAAGTCTAATTGATCAACCCGTTTTAGCTCCACGTTGATTTGTAGAGAATCATTTTCACAAATTAATATCTGTCTCATCAAAATGAAATAGGAAAACTTGGGTTGTTTTCCATAGACGCCACGCGAATGTTTCAATAGAAATTTTGTATGTTCAAATCATATAATATTGATAGCCAATGTTGGTTTTGTTCACAGGGTAAAAGTTGTTATCGTATGCTGCTCCAATTCAGAATTTGGCATTAAAAGTTGCGAGTTTTACGAACTGGCGCCATTGTAAAATGTTACGTTTTACTGTTCTGCAAAACGTTTTTGTTCATCATAGATGTGCAATTAAAAAAAACAGTGATAAGTTCGAATAATTTTGTGCTGTAGAATAGGTATTGATTTGGGTTGCTTCGAAGAATTATGTGATGTCTAGATCCACTGTTACTCGAAAAATGTCTCTTATGTAAAAATTTAGCAAACTGAAGTAAATATATTTATCAATTAAAATGATGTGTTGGTGTTTGAGTAAGTGTAAAGTACATTTAATCATCAAGGCTGATTATTGGAAAACTGAGCAATGTATTCTCAAAATCTGTTTGTTTGTAAGTGTTAGGCCAACATAACATCTGCTATGAGATCTGTTTACAATTCGCGTCTTCGTGGGAAATTTATCAAGCATTAAACATTCACGTCACTCGAGTGTTTGGAAATTCCATACAGTCAAACATCGTTACCATGCCACTCTTGGTATTATACCATTTTTGCTCGGTCCCGGCAGGTGGTATAGTAGTGAGATGTGACTCTCTCATCTTATAGAGAAGTAGGGGGATTACGTAACGTTAATCAATTCCAAATAGCATATCCCGTAGTCAAGCTTCGGGGACACTTGATCCAACTTTCACCATGTTTCAACTGCGTTTCCTGTCCATTGTCGATTTCGACATGATGATTCACGAAATTCAAACCTTTCAAAGTTACACACGTTCTCCCACGATTTTCACAACACTACAGAACACCAATTGGTCGACCATCATTGTTGCGCACATGAGCAGAAAAGGCCAGTACCGTTGCCGCAACAGTCTCTTCAACATGTCTGCACCGGTTATCACTTGAGGTGATCCTCTAATCGATTTCATGCCAGCCCGTTCAATTCACACCCTCGCCGGGTAGGGCTCATTGAACCATCCTCGACGAATTTCATATTGTTAGATAACAGGTAGATTGCAGGTCTCATATTTCGGATGATGCTCTAGCCCTGAACGTTCTCGTGCAATGCTTCCGAAACTTGAACTGTTCCGATGTTGCAATTGTGGTCGTTGGACCTTTAGGGCGCTTCATCTTACATTGCTGTCCAGGAGATGGTGGTTTTCTGCAGCTCGTGTTTAGCACTCGTCTCTATTGACGTCATTTCTTTACAATATTGAAAACCTGTTCGATATTAATAAACCTTGGAAAGATCATTTAGTGTCAAACAGTAATGCATAATTTTCGCGCTTGACACGGAACAAACTTTCGACTTTTATCTCGATGTGAATGCGAGATGTACAAGTGGTAAATATGATTATCTTGTATTCCGCAATGATTTCATATTTACACAGCGAGCGGACAACTGCAATCATCCTCGAAAAGCTTTTAGATGAGTCATAGAAACTCATTTGTTGTACAGATGTGGCCTACACTATATCAACTACTGCTTTTAACTTTATAAATTAACTCTTCTGCATCACGAGGATTCAATTCTATAGCAAACAGATTTAAAGTAAACCTTTGCTTTCATAGCTTCCCCAACAAATTAAGAGGTATTACTGTGAAACGTTCACCTTTCGTCTGAAATTTTTGCGTCCGTTCTTTAAGTTGTATCACCATATAGCATGACGGTTTGTACACAAGTACTTAATGACAATAGTTCCTGTTCACTTATTTCTTGCGGACTCAAGGACAGCAATACATGAACTGACGTGTTGAATCAACCTCAAATCGCGCAATTGTGATGATAGAAGACGATACAAAAATTATCTCGCTCATTCTGTTGTCCCAGCAAACGCCTTTGCATGCCGATTAAAAATCAGTCTCGCGAAGACTGATGCTGATGTTTGAAGCAGGCTATGATGGTTGAACGTTTTTGAAACCTATAGTTTACTCAATTAAAGCAACACACTTCTACAAAATATTCTCAATATGCTTATCAACGTAAGGGTTATAACAACAGTTAATGATTTTTGCGATCACGTTTAACTCAGAGACTGTGATACGTGAACTAATGAATAGAATCACGCTACAATTGAGCTAATGGGATTTTAGAAAACGACACAGGCCATTTTTCGTTCATGCTGCTTTTACAGCGAACGTTTTTTGCATGTCAACAAACAACAGTCCAGGAACGATCGACGATGCTTTGGAAATAGGCAATAATGACTGAGTGGTTTCGAAAGATGATTCGGTTAGCCAAAATGAAGAGCTTTTAAATTGCACACACAATCTTCAAAATCTTCCCATGAAGTTTTATTACTTAGGAAATAATAACAAAAGTTGATTATTTTGTGGAATCCTCAATGGTCGTTCAGCCTACCCGTGGCTTTCAAATACAACTATATTATTCGTTGAGATTGCATTATCCATAGAGTACGGGAAAAATCTTTTTATCTAAGCCCATCATTCCCATTCAATTATAATCAGTTTACTACCTAATAACAAAATGGTAAATCATCGTGCCTGAAGTGACTAACTTCATTCAAATCTATTTGCTATTACCATGCTTCTTCATGCGGGTGAAGCATGGAAATACCAAACGTTTCTCCTCGCAGATACAAACGGCACAAAAAACCGGGTTCCCATTTATTTGTTCGTTCAATTTCTTCCTCGAATATCATGCGGAATGGGCCAGCGTATGCGGTAATTAAATAATTTTACTCAAATAACTCTGCAGAAATTGATTTTGAATATTTGCTCAAGTTACGAAATTTGAGTTCGCTCAAGTGACAAGATTCATTTCTTGAAGTTTCTGTCGGTAGAGTTATATACGAATCAGCCTTCACACAGAATATTCACTACCCTATGGCATGATATCATAAGCATTGATGCTGATCTCCGTCGATTTTATCTTCACCTTGTTTACTACTGTTAAACCAGGCAAATTGTAGAGCTTGCTATCAGAACACATGTGTAGCTATTTTACTTTGAATTATTTTTGAGGTCACTCTTGAGATTTTTGCAAGGCAGTTACGTAGAAATGTCGGTCTGTCTTACCTGTGTTTGCAAACTTACTCACGTTTTTGTTCGACATGAACTTATTGCGAAAATTAGAAGCGATAACTGCACGTTCCATTTTTTGTATTATATCGAGTCTCTTTTATTAACATTGATATCCGTTACTGCTGAACGCAAAATTTGCTTCCGTTTAGACTCTTATCTAAATAGAGCCAATATGGACAGCAAATCGCGATCGGACGGCATATCATTATTTGTGGCTAATCAGCTGGCGTTCGTGATAGAACTCTAAAAATATTTGAGGATAACTCCCATTGTAGAATGTTGCAGTTTTTCCAACTGCATATCAGAGAAGCTATAAATGCTAAATTATCATCAGCTACATTTAGCCTTTGATCAAAATAAATAGACTGATTCGCCGTTCTTAGTTGTACAGTGTAAAATAAGCCTTAACTGATATTTTCAGTTGTCGCACAGAAGTTGTATATAGTTGCAATCTTAGTACGGCACTGCAATTTTCAAAGTATCGACCCCTATATTGCCTTCCGTTTGTGCGACTTTGAGAGCATAATTGTCTTCAATGAGAGGTGTAAATTATTCATATCTTCACGTAATCCACCTGCTTGAAAAACACTAGTTTCAGGGCACCAATAACTAGCTTCATATTCTGGTATTATAAGCATGTTTACCAGATCAAACTAGACCAGGACATGCAGGACATGCTTAGCAGTATAACTATGAACTTTACTCAATCGGTATATTTTATCAAGTGAGCAACTAAAACCACAAATACTCCGGTTTTAAAAATATGAAACCTAATTACCGTACTTAGATTTAATCATGTTTAGATGGACTAAAAAAGGAATATCACACATTTTATGTATTCTAAGTGAAATATACCGAATACGATTTTAGATGTGATAAACGATAATCATTTCCGATCGGCTTACGAATTCATTACGTAAACATTACTTAAAATTGATTCGAAAATGATGAAGGGGATAAGTAAACATGAGTTTTTCTATTCCAGAATAATTCGAACAGCACAATGCTTTTAATTAAACAACGGTGAAAAGGGATACAAATGCTTTCAGGCATATTATTGAAATATTGTGCCACCAATAACGACTATTTGAGTAGAACCTGGTCAACCACACATCCAAAAACGGTCTCGTTTTTCCTTACTACTACCGATAAACACTTTTACAATGCTGTACACGGAGTAAAAATATATTTTCTTCACCAGCGAGGCATAATCGATCCGGAATCACTAATTGTGCAAATAAATCAGACAAGGAACTGGTTGCGAATTTTTCAGAATCGATTTTATTCGGCTTTACACTTGAATGATTTGAAATCACTGGTAACCGGAACGCGGAAGTGTAATGGCATGTTGCGTGATATATTTATTTCAACCAGTTCCTCCACTCCAAGATATTTTATGTCAACATTTTCTATACAAGCGAGATTCAGACGCATCATATTAAGTAAATCATTTTGAAATCGTAATGGGAAGTTGGTGAAAATTTATATGATTGGAAAAATGAAATTTTTAAAATTTTTCGACAATTTCTTTGACCACTAGCCTGTTTAATCATATGGGTTTAGAATTAATTTGCACGAATCTTGCTGCAATCCCGTTTGAACAGATTAAACGAATTCCATTATCGGGGAAATAGAACAATTAATCGAAAACTTCAAAAAAACAAAATCCAAGAATATTTAAACTGATTAATTTCCTATTATTTCTAGAACATGAATTCCTTACATTTGTTGTTCCAGCGAGACATTGGAGACGTGAAAATGATTACTTTTTTGTACCGTGGCGAATTTACGTCCCGCAATTTTAAATTGAATCAGACAGCCTTAATGTGTCCAACGGTAATTGTCTTGCAATCAGGTTAAGAGAATAGTGTTCACTTATGGAAAAAACGCTAACCACATTTAATCGGGTAAGCATTCCAACGGACTGGTGAAGAAAACAGAAGATGGAAATCGCTGCAACAGCGAACAAGATTAGTCCGTATCTGAATCCACAGATCATGGGTAAGAAAGCAAAGCAAATGTATTGTTGATGAGATTTCTTGTTAAAGATCGATTGATAAACATACTTACCGAGAGTGTGAGAAACTGAATAGTGTTTTTTATTAATTTAGCGTAAAACTTTTTCAGAGAAATGAGTTTATTCATTAAGAGAGAATTTGAAATTTCCTTACAGATAACATTATTGGTTGATATTGATCAGATCTATTTCTATAATCTTACGTTTGTATTGTGAAGCTTGATAAGAAATACCGAAAAGGAATTCCTTTGCTCTCTTAAAGTGTTTCGTTGAAATTATGCGACACTTTATTCAAGTTATCGAATTTAGTTGAAAGTTAATGATGTGAGCAAATTTTTCATAGGGAAGCACGTAATAAAATGAACCAATTAACACATGTTACCACAGTAACGAAAATTTTGAACGTAAATGTCTAAAAATGTACAAAATTAAATTGGTTTAGAAAGGTTGTTGATAAACACGCCAAAGACATCATTTAAAGGTTGAAATTGTTATTTCTGAATGAATTCGTCGAATTACTAAAATTTGGAGAGATTTGTCATTATTTATCATACCGTAATTGGCCAAAGAGGAGATGCCTAAATCTATTTTCTTTGGTAACATGCATTTAACCGATTGAGGGTCACGATGGCCGAGTATGTATTAGTTTCGATTTTCAATTACATGGTCTAGGTTCGAATCCATCCACGGTCATATATTTCTGTTAGATATACGCATTTAAATTGCTCGCTATACCCAGACCAACAATAATTACCAACAACAGTTGGAGGGATAACCAAAGTAATGAGTTGCTCACTTCCCCCGCACTTGCACACCACTATCAGTTTCTGGCTGTTTGCCGTCATCAGGTGGAGATAGTAAGATTAGGTTCAGTGAACCTCGAACCAGTGGATAAGTAGTAAACAAAGTTGGAGGGATAAATGGTACAGTTTAACAGATTGAAATCCTACCACCTGGACAGCTCCGGGTTAAAGAAACTGGAGATGAACACTAGCTTTATGAGACCCAGTGGCCTGTTAATTAATGAGAAGAAAATTCATTCACGTGTCCATGTCCGTTGGTTTCTGAACCAATTCTCAACAATTTTCTTGTAATCACATGCTTACCCTAAAAGTAATTTAGCCGAATCTTTCATCTACAGTCCACAACTGTATATCAGTAGTTTCTTTTCAGTCATCGTTGTCATCAAAGGAACGGTTTTTTGGTATGAGTTTCCAATTCATGTATACTTTTGGCATTCACCTTCTTCCTGGCAAATCCTGCGACAGCATCGTTGTAAAAATGCTGTTTATTTGATTCCGGTGTTGTCGTGGAAAGGATGTACATGCTACACAGGCAACAGCTAGTTATTCATATTACTCAACCATGGCGTATCTATCAGGGCACAAAAGGAGTTGACACTCCATCATGTTTCTGTGGATCGGGTTTCTAACTTTACTTAATCGGGCTTCCAGGGTGAGATTAAAAGGTATTTACCTACGCAAACGAAGTGATAGTAAGATTTTCAGCCTGAAACTTTTTCAGTCAGCAAACCAGGGTAAGGGAAGTGCAAATTTGTGATCTGCCGTTTTCGGACGGTGCAGCCATTATTGCTCCCTCCCAAGAACACTTAAAGTCACTCATTGACGGTTTATCATCGGCATGCAATGATTTTGAGCTGAAAATCAGCATTAGAAATTCAAAAGACCTTGGTCAATTGACCGTATCGTATCCAATCATCCAGGTTGAAAACTGTAAGCTTGAAACATCATATAATTTCACAAATCTTATATTTCGTCTAATTTGAACTCTCGTGTATGCGGGGAAGCGCAAGTTGACTGCGACGTCAAAGATAATGGTATATAGCGCATGAGTACTAGTTGCTTTACTTTACGGCAGTACAACCTGGACTAACCATGCAAGTCACGAGCGCCCGCTGATTGCTTTCCATTCAAGGAGCATCTAACGTATCTTGAACATATCATGGACGGACGAGGCAACGAGTGCTGATTAGATGTCAGAAATTCGTATACAGATTATGTTCACCCTACAACGACAGTGGCGCCTACAATGGCTAAGTTATGCGTATCCAATGAAAAATGGTTGTATTCGAAAACATCTACTCTATATTTATTTACAATCAAGAATTTGACCATTGAGCAGGCCGCACTTGGGTACAAAAACGTTTGTGATTAGGATATAAAAGTTGCTAAATATTAACCCTACGAGTTGGGAAGAACTGGCGCTTGACCGCACACTTTGAAGACTTCGTTCAAAGCAATTTGTTGATATGTTCAAAATGCGGATGCTCTAATGGTTACTAAAATTTTTAATATGTTAAGCCAGACGTAAAATGCATCATTGAAAATTTTGAAAGCATTCAAAGATTAACAGATTCGCTAAACATTTTCTGTTGTAAACTATAGCTTGTTTTTTCGAAAAGTAACAATAGGATTCGATATGTCCTGAAGGCTTACTAAAACATTTATTCATCGGGAAACAAATTGTATTTTTGTTCAGTTTCGGAGAAATTTATTCAGACGTTTTTGCATGCTCTAAGAGATCGAACATGCTCATTCGAAAAAGCCGCTGCTGAAACAGCTTATAAACTTGATCCTTTTTGCCGATCAGTTTGATATTGCGAATGTTCGACTCATCAGTTTAAAACGACTAGATTACCATACGAAATCTATAAAAATCGAAACAATAAAACTGAAAATTAGATTGACATATCCTAATGTGATTGGATACGTTCAAACTCTCTTCAGACTATGTGTATGTAAAGAAATGTTATTTTCGATTTCTGATATATCCAATTTGTTCAAACCTGACGAGAGCTTGTTGAGTCAGCAATAGAGACGTCATAATAATTTGTTCGCACATAGTACTGTGATCGGAAATATCTCTCAAGATTACAATGGATGAATTTAAAGTGAATGCTAATGAAATGCGCATGGTACTACTCACGTTTGTTCGTTGATACTACTGAAACATCCGTATTTACTTTTGATCTTACTCGTGTATTTCCGTCTTATTTATTGATATCACAGAATGAACAGATTTTAATAATTTTTTTGAAATGCCATTATTAAATATGACACTACGAGCATACTTAATTCGGTTGTGAATATTTTACTAATGACAATTGATTTTGTTCATTGAGAGAATGATCTATCTGTAAAGTTAAAAATTAGGAATGTTCTAATCATGTAAAATGGAGAAAATTTTATTAATTATTACAGAATTTTAGCCGTGAAATGAAATTGGGAAGCAAAAGACACGAGCAGTTTTCGTTTGCTCATCGTTTTTCTAAACAAGAATTACCATATTTTTAATGGCTGACCTTGATATTAATTAAAACAAATGCCAACAGCAGCTGAGTTATAAAACTTTTTCTCAGCGAATTATCGGGTAAGGTTTTGACTCGACATCAATCGTTTCGAGAATTATTTATGCGATCGTGCAGTAGCTTCCGGATGAATTCCTTAATGAACCTCTGTGGCCGATCTCTTATCCCCATATATCAGACATGATCTTTGAAAAATGGCTTATGTCTGGCAGTTGATAAACTCTGAGCGCTCGCAATGTTCTGCTCAACGAAAATTTTTCGTTTCGTTGAGAAAAATTGAGAAAAATAGAAAGAACGCATAAAATTTATTGAAAATTTAAAACGGAATCGAAAAATTAGCACAACATTAGATGAATCAATTTGATCTTTTTATATTGTGGAAAAATTTACTGTCATAATTTGAGTTCAGTTTGTTATTTCATAAAACAGATTTTAGTTGTAAAATTTATGTGCAATAAAATGAAAGTAAACGCTAATGAAAGTTTACTCGAAGATTGTTGATTATTCAAGCATTGGTATAAATTGTATATTTTATTTTTGGTAAGGATGTGTAAGGGGTGGTGATCTGAGCACCACAATAAATTGTGTATTTTATTCCTTTTGAGAAATATTGCGACATCAGCTTACCGAATAGATTACCGTCAGGCCCGTCTGCCACCTACGGAACGATTTACCGAATTAAATTACAAGTGAAGGAATAATCGAGCCGTTTAGATTATATTTGTAATCATTTGTCGTTTGCAAAAAGATTCGAAAGATCTTGTTATTGAAATGTATGCAAATGAGCATTTGTGGTCATTTCTAATTATAAAAACGATTCACCCAGCCTAAATACTATCCCGTATTTAGAAGAAAATGCTCTGTGGACAAGCTCGATAAAAACAAGTCCTAATTTTTTCTTTGTCCATCAACGATTTATTTTAATTGAGACGGATGCTGAGTAAATTGAACGCATTCAGCTTCCGTTCGTGTCCAGCGTGGATGGCTTGGTTGTCGCTGCCATACATCAAAGCATTGGTTATGCAAAAGATGTCAACCATATTTTTTTCTGACAAATTTTGGTTGCATGGACAAAAGAGTTCAAATATATCAAGATGACATTTGTACATAAATTCATCCAAAAGACTCAGAGCTATAAAAATCCAACCACACATACATACATTCATGTATACATACATACATACATACATACATACATACATACATACATACATACATACATACATACATACATACATACATACATACATACATACATACATACATACATACATACATACATACATACATACAGACATACATACATACATACATACATACATACATACATACATACATACATACATACATACATACATAAATACTACATACATACATACGTACATACATACATTCATACATATATACATATATACATACATATATGCATACATACATACATACATACATACATGAAAAAGGTAAGTCAACATGTTGTCAGTCGTGACGGGGTATGTATTTATGGTTAAGACGTCCGAGTTGAACTGATTGCTTTTGTTGTGTAAGCATCTTTATTGTTTTATAATAAATAGATCACCCCCAGGGATGAATTACAACCATCAGAATTGTCAGCACCAATTGTGCCGGCAACTGTATGCGATATATGCATCAATTCTGAAATGGTGCAGCAGCACATACGCAGGTTGAATATCAGCAAGTCCCCGAGAGCTGATGGAATCTCACCTGCAATCCCAAAGTTATGCGAATGTCAATTGTGCGAACCACTTTGTGATTTATTTGATCGCTCTTTGAGGAAGGGTGTTGTAACTTTTGACTGGAAGAGAGGTATCATAACCTGGCCCAGTAAATTTCAGCGTGTTGCACTTCTTCAAGTTATCTCAAAGGGTATGGAGCGAATGGTGTGTGAAAGTTTCGTCATTCCTCTCGAAACCCAAAACTTGTTGTCCAGGGAGCAGCATGGATTTCGGAAGTGTCGTTCTTGCTTAGAAAACCTACAGGAGACCATTAATGACTGGATGCAGGTAGTAGATGAGGGTGGTTGCTTGCATGCTTCAGGATATTGGTATTACTGGTTGCCTTCTTATCTGGCTGATGAATTACCTTCTTGATCGCAAAGCAACTGTACGTATCGATGATGTGATGTTTAGGGAAATCGAAGCCACTAACGATGTCCCACAGTGTTCGGTAATTGATCTGGTTCTCTTTTTTGTCTACATTAAAAACCTTCCGAAACTTGTCACAGCCAAAATGAATCTTTTTGCGGATGATGCTAATCTTTGGATGCGAATCAAGTCAATCGTGGACTGTTTGCACTTACAAAGCGATTTGGATATACTGAAAAGCTATCAGAGCGGAACAAGTTTCCGTTCAACTTCAGAAAGTGCAAAATGTTGCAAATAGGTAATGATTTCCCATTCTTATACAACCTTCTATCGCAACAACTGGAATGGACAACAAAAGAACAGGACCTCGGCGTATGGATTAGTGGAAGTATTAAGAAAAGCATGCAATGCTAAGCAGTGCACAACCGAGCTAGCCGCATGCTAGGTATGCTTCGGCGTATTTTCGGACATTTTTTGTGAAACATTCCCCATGCTCATAAATACGTATATTAACTCAGTGATGAATTACGCAATGCAAGCTTGGTCACAAAGGACATCAAGCTGCTCCAGAGGATTTTTCTCAGAGAAACTAAAATGGTTGGCTGTCTCCGCAACCTACCATATAAGGATCGACTGGTTCATCTTAATTTGGATACACTGCCTCGCAGACGTTTCGATTTGTTCTAATCCTAACTTATAAAATGATGAACTCAACGATGCACTCTCTGAAGCATCTATTTCACCTCCTGTCAAGCCATGTCACCAGTACTCAGCCACTGGCATTTGATATTCAACATTCTCACGGGAACGGCCGTCGGTTAATTTATTCGGTGCTCGTTTGTTTCTTACGGAACTCACTACCGTCCGATGTTGCACAATCATCTAGTGAAAGGATTTTTAGGAACAAATTGAATATATTTGTGCGCAGTAATTTCACCCTACATCCCGTTTATATAACATGACATTTATCCTAACCAATATTTTTCCATCATACCAAGACAATACCTAACATTTGTTTCTAACTACATGAAGAGTCGATCTTCCCAACGCTTCAACTTTATATATTTTTTCATATTCGAATATCGTATGGTTTTGTACAGCTGCAAGCTTTTTATACCATAAATTCTTGAATCTTGAATCGAGATATGCAATGAGCGTACCGCGAAATTCTAAACTAGATGACCGATGTCTGAACGGACCTCGAGAAAAATGTGGTCGATATCCACCGATTTCTGCGACAAACACCGAAAATATAATTTACACCATTGCAGCTGGATAACCTTTCATAGGCCACCATTCGACTGTTAACGGTGAAAAATTGACTAACGAAACCAAATTTTAGAAGCAAAATTGAATTAGGCATTTGTTTTCAGCGAAAGCAAATAGTATAGTTTATTTTGTAGACAATCTTTTAAAAACCAACATTCCTTAACAATTATGAAAATTTTTAAACAATGAGTTGCAGTATTTCTCGATATTCACTTCATGATGGCACATCTTTTTGATGTATTCAAACGTTTCCAGTGTACTGCCTAAATTGCACAATTGCATTATTACTCAATATTCATAATACGACTATTGAAATATCACATTTCATACTAGATCGTTACATACAAATTTATCGATCGGATTGAAATTTCCCATTTTCTAGATGCTATAATGCGGAAATATTTCCTTACAGAGGATGAATCTACGCATTTCTTCACACGCAAATATGCGTGATTCATCCAGTTTGAACTTCACATTTACTAAGCACTCAAAAACGTTTGATAAATTAAAAATAATTCCTGTAATAATCTGCGCAAAAACTATCAACTCTTGATCGATTGTTTGAAATTATATACAGCGAAATGTTTACATTGATGCTTTTATAAACTAATCGGAACTCACCAATAAACGACAGTGCTCGGCAGGGTATTGCTTATCACATTAAACTGTGGGGATGTGATCTTTAATCTCAAATCGAACTGCAATTTACTGCGAACTGTTGTTCACTATAATGTAATCATGAGTGGGAAGTTAGTGTGTCTATTGAAACTCGATCCGGGGAGATCGACAATCCAAAGGCGAGTACACCACAAAATTGTTCA
The DNA here is from genome assembly GCA_013407085.1 of Atriophallophorus winterbourni. NCBI lineage: Eukaryota > Metazoa > Platyhelminthes > Trematoda > Plagiorchiida > Microphallidae > Atriophallophorus > Atriophallophorus winterbourni. The sequence continues at coordinate 69,024 of JACCGJ010019833.1, forward strand.
CCATATGCGTTATTTTATTATAGGAGACTGCGTGAAACGTTCAAGCTTTTCTTTCGACTTACTACATAATTTAAGCAGTTCTCAACACGAAAAATTTTGAGAAATATAATTGAATAGCTCTCGTCTAAAACGTAAAACGAAATACCTCACTTCCTAATCAACAACATATTTGAAGGCGAGTTTTATCGTATTCTCGATAGATTATTTCACAAATCAACTACCATTTACTTTTAGCGATATGCGCTGTAAAACCGATGTTCTCACGCAAGTTTCAATCAAAGGATTATTAATTATGGTCTATAGATAGAATTTCCCCGGCTTAGCCTTTTGTAATCAATTTTAAAATTAGAAAAGGTTTCCTTGTGAAATAAACCTAAATGGATTTCGAAACTCGGCAAGCCGTAAAACAGACTACAAAAACAAAATTCGACATCCCGAAAAAGTGTCAATCACCGTGTGGCGATTTGATTTTGGCGCGATTCGTTCGACGAGGTGAAACGAGTTTAATTCCGCGACAATTCGACGAAAACTTATGCTGCAAAATTTATTCAGTGAAAAAGAATTCTAAGCGTAATAATATAATGGAAGGCAATCAAATGTATCACGATAAATGTAATTAGTAGATTTGATAGTGTTGAGTAGAGACTTCTACCTTTTTGAAATCAGCCGAAATATTGGGCATCCCACTTAGCAACACGGTAGTGTGTCCAAATTGACCTACAACAGGGGAAGCTGAGCATGGTGCCAAGTCACTATCAGCTATGAAATTAACATTGTTTCAGAAATAGGAAAAATGCATCATAGGATATCTTACGCACAATCCTATTAACGTTTAATCTGGATAGTGATCTGCGTTTAAGAATAGAGACAAAGTGACTGAAAATATATGTAAAATATCATTCAACAAGTGTCGTTCCGCCAGTTCGTTGAATCAGAAATAATCAGTTTTTTCGAAAACAGCAAGGTATTTAAATGTATTTGATATCCATCCGGAATACATAGCCATGAAAATTAAGTTTACAATGAATCGGTTGAAGCTTATTTTTGGTATCACCTTTCGCTTGTGACACAGAAGATTCGTCAAACAAAAGATGTCAGTATGGAAAAGGCTCGGGCTTACATTGAATTCACCTAGGCAATCTTAAATTGCCTGAGGTAGACAGGCGAGTAAAAAACTGGATCCACCTCCAAATAAGCTAAGTTAATCCCTTAGTTGTTTATTATGTGTGTAGGTGCGAATAACGTCCGCTGACAGACTGCTTACGTAATACGTCTGGTGCACATTAGGGTGATGCATTGGTTACAGAACCGAAAGCAAATTGTGGAGATATTCATCATATCTACACTCTGTTAACCTCATTCACTTCTGGCGATCTTATTTCAACCGCCTCAACGTAAAGACTTTACCTATCAGGGAACACAATTTGGTTTTGAAACCTTTGGAGGGTGGGTTGCATGCGACCAAATACTAAATCAGAATCATAGAATAAATACAAGTTTCCTGTTTAGACTGTTATCAAAAACAGAGTAAACAATTACTAATACACCTCAACACAAACTCAAATGTGCAATTTTTCGCTACTTTTATAACGATTTGAGGCTAGCAGAAACGAAGCTTTTTGCTTCGTGTGACGAGTGCGAACGGCTGTGAGCCTATGCACAAGGGATATGCTGGAATACTCTTCCTTTGAATTAATTCCTCAATAATTCTGAGCGTAAGTTTATATTGCTTAAAGTTTTCCATCATGATGCCGTATGCCGTTTTGTTTGAAACAACGTAACATACACTCAGCAATAGAGGAGAATACACTCGCGGGAACTTTGTGTGAACATCTGACGAACCCACGTGGTGACGAACCACAATTTACAAGATTCCGGATTACTAATCTCGATTCTATAATCCTTGTAAGAAAACTACATTGCTTCGACTTATATCGAACGAGCAATACGAGGGAGAAAATTATACGACTGAAAAATAATAATCGTTAGTGGTAACAAAACGCGAAGCATTCACAGGAATACGTGAGTCTGTATTTCCTTACAGATTTTATTTACGCGTAATTTCACTCACTCTATTATACTTCTCAGTATATACACAGAACATATGTCGCTTTGCCCATCGCTCACCACTACGGATTTATTCTAAAATAATATATCAACATTTAATATGCCTTTTATCAATTTGCACGAAAACAATGTGTGAATCTCTATTTAAAAGCTCGGTTGGTTCCAATATATCGGTTGTCTCAATGCCATCCGAAGCTCACGGAAACAAACTTTGCAGTCTCTCTAGTTCGAAGGTGAACGGTGGCGAAGCGAATGTAATTATAATATTAATAACGATAATGCACAAAAGGTTACTCCTATTTAAGACAGGACTAGAAAATTCAATTTTATTCGAAATGACAAACAATGAGCTTGCTCTTCACATACTCTCTGAATCACAAATATGAGAACATTATCAGATGATGTAAATTTAGAATAATTTGTGGAACCGGGCTTCACTAATGCTCGTATCACCCGTTTCTTAGATTTATAATGTAATCTTTAAAGATCAAAAATTCATTCCACAGAACTTACCGGAGAGAAACTTGTCAGTTATCTACGCGTTCTTATTTCCGATAATTCAAGCTGGACCCTAAATTGATTCTATACTCACTAGTGAAGGTAGCCTCTAAATGTTTGTGTTTGGTCGCCGCGTTCGGACTTTAGGTCTAAACTGCTTCCTCTCTTAACTGTCTATTGTATCTTACTCACCTTATAAACCGTTATCCTGTAATTTCCGTTGCACTCCTTTTAAAATACTATATGATTGTATGATGTTTCATTTGAATTCATTTTTTGATCATGTTATTTCGCTCGAGAAAATATCCTTGATCTACTAACGAATCGTAACTAACTTATCACTAGTGATCGACTAATTGGTACTTTTCTCACCGATAATTCCCTAACATTTCCAATCGAAGGATTTAAATCTAAATATCCATTTATTATTTGCTGGAAAAATATTGCATAGCAATGTAGAACGTCGTTATATCGAACATCATTCGTTTTTTTCGATTCAAAATTTTTATGGTAAAATAAAATTATCATTGAGTGATTATCAGATTACTTAGCTTGGTTGAACAATTGTGTACTTTTCTCTACCAGGTTAATGTCGATCAGTTTTACATCACTCGAAAAATAATGCTGGATTTTATTATGTTTTTATATTAAATGCACCAGGGTCGATAAATGACGTGAGTAATAACTATACGGAAAATGTCTTTGTGTAGCTGATCCTAATTTAAGAGCAGTTCATCCCGTTCGTTTGAACAGATATTCAAGACGACATTCAATTTAGTACAGTGCGGATATCGTCCACCCCACAAAGCATGCTGAATGTGGAACTAGCACTTCAATTTTTCCACGAGGCGTTCTACTTGGCCGAAAATGTCTAAAACTACAACGCCGATGTCTGAAGAATAAACAAACTGACGGATCGAAAGCAGCATTTGGGGTAAAGATTTTTATCCACAAATAATTCATTGATACGGATTTTGACAAATCAAAATGCAATTTTAGTCATTTTTACGGTTTAATAATGGGTCTCTTTGAGTCATTGGGCGAGCAACTTATTTCGAACGAACTTCTACGCATAGAAACGCATAGTTTGCGATCATTCATTGCCTTGCACAATAAAAACGTGCAAAGCAGCATCTGATAAGGTGTATTTGACCAAATTGTTAGTAGACTAAATAATATCACACGATGGTTATTTCCTGTTTTTGGTGCTGATAAACTTAGGGCATTATACACGAAAGAAAATCAAAATTTACATAAATGGCATTGCTAAGCAGTGTTCTTACGAGTAACTACGATAGCGAATCACAAAGGGATATTGACCAAGCGGACAGAGTGCTAATAAACAAATAATATAATGTCGTTTTCACATCCAGATGCCTTTCACGCCATTACATCATTTACTGTCTCCACCCTATGGCGGCCAAAATTCCAGAAACCGATAGTGATGTGTAGGTGAATGGGATGTCAGCACCACAATATATACCCCAGAGGACTTCAGCAAAAAAAGGTTTTTGTCAGGTATTTTCGAATGTCCGATTCTATCATGCTCAGCAGATACAAATTTGTATTGATTCTCCTTATTAGTGAAAACAATTTTTATTTTTTTAAATTGCTCAAATAAATATTTTCTCACGAATATCTACGATCATTTTTTTCGCGCGCACGCAAATAATCAGTTAAGTCTGACTTAACCGAAAAAGTTCTAGTCAAAACGTTTAGCAAATATTTCGAAAAATATTAGCTTCGGAATTCGATTATGGTTCAGAAGTTCCAAAAAATAATATCAGTACATAATCATGAAAACAACGCTTGCAATGAATCTGTTAGAACATATTTTTGATATAGTTTCATTTGGAATTCTCAAGCTTTGTCAAGACAAATTTCTACGTAGCTTCTGCATCAATTGCGACACGTTAAGAAAATATCTGCACAATTTCATTCAATTACTACGGAGTTTGCAAATAACTTGTCAACCCAGTCGGCTTTTGCGCTTTATTGTCATCTACAGTTCACATATCACATTGGTAAGATTGTTTATATCAATCAGAAAAAGGTTACTTTCGTTTACGAAGCTGAAACCCTGTGTTTAATCGATAATGACAGATAACGGACTAACTGATTCTGTCAAAAAACCGCTAGCACTGTAGCCAGTTTTTATTCACAAGAAAAATTTGTACTATACACGGTTTTTGTACCAATTCTGAAAAAGTGCAGCATCACCTATGCAGGTTGAATATCAACAAGGCCCCGGGAGGTGACGGAATCACACCTGCAATCCTAAAGTTATGCGACTGTGAATTGTGTGAAACACTCTGTGATTTACTTGATCATTCTTCGAGGAATGGTTTTGTACCGACTGACTGGAAGAGAAGAATCATAGCATTCATCTACAAAGGTGGAACTCGTTCCGACCAAGCAAATTATCACCAGTGATTTCAAAAGTAATGAAGCGAATTGTATGCGAAAGAATTGTGATCACATTTTCTCTTGAATGTCACCTTGTATGGAAATGCCGTACTTATAGCTTACCATCATTCACATTCTGCAGTTTGTCAAAATATGGATGCGTTCACATGCGACAGCTTAATGGCGAGTTGGTTCTTCTGTCAATTTGCGATACGTTTGTGTGAAGGTTTAAAAAGCATAAAACTTTATAGAATTTAACATATTGGCTTTTACCTTGAGTTATACTGGATCGATCCTCTAAAGTTGGTATTTAATTGAACGCTGTAACATTAAAATTAGATGAAACCAAAACAAGGAAGGGATTAATTAGTGTAAACTGTTTCGTGCAAAAACATCGTTCTTTCGAAAACAAATGCAACTGCTTAAAAATACAATGACATAAAAATCTATGCGGTAAGTAGTATGAAAACATGATTTTAAATTATTCGAAACTTCTTTCTACTCAAATGTAGTGGCATATTTTTATTCGCCATCTATTCAAACACTCTTCGGATCTGGATACAAAGATCAGGTCTTACGTTGTTCTAAATTGGATACATATAATGTAAATATTTGCATTCCCTTTTTAAAATTGATTTCTTCATTAAATCTACTCAATCAGTGGCTGCAAAATAATCGTAAATGTGGTTAATAGGAAGCTTTGAGGAAATGATGGTATTTATTCACATTAATAAAACACGTTTCATGAACTCAGAGTTTCGAAATATTAATTTAAATCAAGTGCTAATTCATAAAGATTCTAGCAATTAGTGGTGTGTTTAAATGAAGGCACCTCCGTAAATTTCTTGAAATTCATTACGCTTGCTTCACAATTAGATTTTAACAACGTCATACGGTATGTTTATCTGATGTTCACATTGAAGTGTACGTGCAAAAAATGCTTGAAAACGCTTAAAATCAGTGTCGCGGTCAAAACTATTTGTTGGCTCATCAAAGCACTAAATTATATTTTTCACCAATAGGTTGCAGCTAACTGACCCATATTTTTGTCATTGTTTAGTGAATATATCCTTTTGTAAAAACATCGCTGGTTTTTTGTTGAAAAATTAATTTTCGATTTTCATTCAAAATCAGCCTAAAGAATTTCGATTTCTTTCCATTATGTAAATGAGATTTTACCGTTTCCGATCAATCATGTAGCATAGAATGCGTTTTCTATTGTATCTATTCAAACGTCTCGGTTAAACGAAATTGAACAGATGTTTTACGTAAAAAATGAATCAACCGTGTTATTTTGCTGGTAAGGTTGCAGTGTGAATTCGAAGTGACGAAAACTTCATGGTAACATTTGAAGGTTACAAACTTCCTTATGGTGATGTAATTTATTGATTAATCGATTATATCAAGGACTGCGGGATTATCGAGATGTTCCTTTTTCGCCAAAGCTTATAAAATGCTTTATTTTGCATACAGAAATAGGAAACAATTCTCCACCAAACATATTGTGACAAATCAATTGTCAGTTACGTCGTCATTATATTTAACTTTAATATTTGTTTTACTGACATCGTACATACATCGAAAGTTACTACCAAGGGTATTTACAAAATGTTTGATCTGATAGGCTGCCTTTCAAGGCTGCTCAAACTCGTTATTTCGTTCCACTCAGGCATGAAAGGCTAAGTCCATTTTAACGGTTGCAGTTCAGAAGCCTTTGAAATTCACCAAGGCGTCAAACAAGGGTGTTTTCTTGCTCCCACACTGATGGGCATTTTCAATGTTTTACTTCTGAAGCACACTTTTAAAAAGAGAACAGAATACATTTACCTACGCACGCGAAGTGATGGCAAGCTACCCAACCTAAACCGGTTGAGAGCACAAACCAATGTACAGGATGTGCTAATCCGTGCCTTGCTGTTTGCCGACGATGTGGCCATTATTACTAACTCCCAAAAACACCCATTGCTAATGGACTGTTTTTTACACAGCACGCAAATACTTTGGGCTAAGAACTAGAACGAGCCAGACCAAAGTCCTCGGTCAAGGGATTTCATAGCCTCGAAACATCACTGTTGGAAACTCTCAGCTTGAACCAGTACATCATTTCGCATATCTCGGTTCAACAATTGCAGATAAACTCCAGCTAGACACGGATATTGATGAGCAAATTGGCAGATCGGCTGTCATTTTGTCCCGATTGAACTCTCGTGTTTAAGGTAACCGCAATTTGCCTGTGAAAACAAACATGATGGTTTACAGCGCCTGCGTACTAAATGCTTTACTGTACAGCAGTGAAACTTGATCCTCTCACGCACGACACAAACGGAAACTGAATGCTCTCCATTTTGAGCACATTGTGCATGGGCAAAGTGACCAATGCTCAAGTAATTTCAAAAGCTGGTCAACATAGCATGTTCACCCTACTACGACAGCACCGCCTGCTGTTGCTTAACCATGTCTACAGATCTGAAAATGGTCGTATTCTGAAAGATCTACTCTATGGTGTGTTGCTATCAGGTCGACCAATGGACAGACCGCACTTGCGGTACAAAAACGTTTGAAAGAGAAATATGAAAGCTTGTAGTATAGACAGTGTACGAACTATCGATCAAGCATCAATCAAGATGGATCGTCATTGCATATTGTGATTATAGTTCACGGCACAGACATTGTGTTATTCATTCATTCGTTCAATACACCAGTTCAGTTAACGTTATTCTGTCGAACTCAAGGCTGGACCAGTAGTTGCGCATCACAGATATAACAATTGGCGACAACGTGCGTAACAATACTTTAACGTGAAGAAGAATGTCAGTACTGCTGAATCTCATACAAGAATTATTCAACATTCAGGTGCAATTCATAGAGAGAGTGGCATTACATCTAATTATCAGCTCAAGCTCAGAAGAATCAGTTAAAATTCCAGCGAATAACTTAGAAGAAATTCGGCCGCATCCAGAAAATGAAGTCAAATTCGATTCATTGAAATTGAAAATGCACACAGTAAATGCTACTACAGAACATTTGTTACAGTCCCCATGAATTATGAGTTTGAAACAGAAATCCAATCAAAGCTGCAGTCCGACCCCGACATTAAGTTACAAAAAGTCAGTGAAAAATGTCAGAGTGTGGCGAAGCATAAAAATGAATCAGGAACGAGAGCCCGACATACCCTGTCTTCAATCTCAGCTGCAGATCATGTTCAACACAGCCAGAAAATCAGTAGAGGATTAACTGGTAACGGAATACGACAAAAGAAACCCCGTGATGTCGTGTCTGAATTTCGACAGAAAGGGGATCTTGAACAGCTTAACCGGAAGCATTATGCAATCAGTCGTGTGAAAACTGTTGTTCCGAGTTACGCTTAGCGGCGGTTCATAAAACGGTTGACTGCCCGGCAGTAGCAATATAATTACAGTATCGAACCTCAGTTGAACAAACACTGTTGTGCAAGACCGAAAATACTTTCTAGTGAGGATCAAGTTTATATAGAGAACATACGTCACCATCGGGAGTACTGGATGCTAAAAACAATATTTAATAAAATTGGAAATGCCATATACAAATTACATCTCAGACAACGATACGGAAATTCAAAGTACACAAATACAACCATCAAACATATTTACACGAGAAATCTTCACGAAAACAGAGGCTCTACCCATCAACCTCATCAACCATCCAGTAACGCGTTGCTGAGGCCATCAGTTTCTTAAGCCAGAATCCGGCCAAACATCACCTGCTTTGCGGTCAACCCACGATGTCCAAGCCGTCAGTCACACGTTCCAGTTTCTTTCAAAGAGGGGACGTCTATAGACAGTGAACTAACTATCGATCAAGCATCAATCAAGATCGATCGTAATTGCATATTGTGATTATTGTTCACGCTACAGACATTGTGTTATTCACTCATTCGTTCGATACACCATTTCAGTTACGGTTGTGTTCTGTCGAACCCAGGTTGGCCAGTAGTAGCACATCACAGATATAACAAAGCTCTTGACATCGATCCCGCTAGTTAGGAAGAACTTGCTCGTCGTCTGCAAGCTAGTGAGAAGAAGCTACAGCTTTTGGCTGATGAACGCAGATCACGCAGCCGGCACACAACTGACGCCGATCGACCGAGTTCTGCCAATCGTTGCCAGCGATACGGGGGATATTGTTCCGCCTGAATCGGCCTGTTTAGTCATTCAAAAAGCTGTGGAACATGAAAAATAATGCGAGTGTGATTTTCATCCATGGTCTACATCGACCCAAGGAGGCCAACAACTACATTGGTAGAATTGCAAAAGATATACTCAAGGAATTGTGTAAAACAGGGAATCAACCATTGCGGAGACCGCACTTTCGGTACAAAGATGTTTGCAAAGAATACATGAAAGCTCTCAACAATGAGTCTACGAGTTAGGGAGAAATTTTTCGTGACCACTCAATATGGTGGTACTGAGGGATGCTTCACTCAAGGTTAAGGAAGAGTAGATGCGTCCCTCGGTTCTGGACGCTGATCATACCATCAGCGTGTAACTTAAGCTGGTCGGCCGAATATTGACTATCGCTGTGAGCACTGCGGAATAGATCGCTTCCCCGATTCGGATTACTTAGTTATTTGAAATGCTGCGAAGCATGAAAGTTTTCCCGTGAAGTATAATCACGGTCGGCATACGCCGAATGAGGCCACCAACCAACCAAATAATACAAGCTTGCAGCCATAGTTATTTTAATATAATCGATGAAGTTCCAGCGCGCTGTAGTGCTTGGTCATTAAGTAGACCATGCGCTTAACCGCACTGAGAATTTGTGCATTTCTGTTGTGGTTGATCCTTTACACACTTTCTCCGTTTGAAACAAAGTTTTAAAAACAACACAATACTAGGTTCGCGCAGAGTGCAAAGGTAAATCGCGAAACCACATTTGCCACGTTAAAAAATGTTGAAAAAAATCACGCATTCATGAATATTTCAATTGCTAAATCACTCTCGCTCATACTAGAATGATATCCATAAAGTAAAGTAATGGGCATGCAAAGTTGAATGTGAAATTTGTAAAGTGCCGGTTATAACAGCTTTTGATTAAATTTCGATTGTGCTAGCACAAGGTTTTCAGTATGAATAGTTAGAATTAGAGTTTACGAATAATTTACGAACCAATGAATTGCGTTATTCAATTTCCGGAATTTACACTCTACTACTGTTTAGAGTCTGCTTGCAAACAAAGCAAGCACAGGTTCAGTAAAACTTGAAACAATTGTAAATGAATAAAAAATATCACATGAACATCTACACACAGTTTCAAATTACATTAAACTAAGTAAGCGGAATATATTGTGGTGCTCACATATCCATCACTTACACACCACCAACGGTTTCTCGCTGTTTACCGTCATTAGCTGGAGACAATAAGACCAGGTTCAATGAGCCGTGAAAAAGAGGTATAATGGTTTTTTGTAAGAACTATATTTAACAGTGGTATACAAGTATACCTAAGTAATCTCAAGTTGCTTAAAAACACAGGTCATGTGATGATATACAAGCGCGATCACCGATAATCTGACACCCTTCGATGTATGCAAAGAAAACCCTCATATGGTTTGTTTTTTATGCACGTGTGGTCAATGTTACTCAAAACTTTGACTTACAATGTAAATCGTGCGCATCCCAGATCTCATACACGTTAATCTTTATGCATCACGTAAACGGAGACCAGTTTGTGTAGATATATTTCCATGCAATATTGGTGATCGCATTCACATTAACGTTTGATGTTCCAACCGCTTCAGCTTGAAGGAGCTGTGCATAGAGCTTCAATTAAATCTTGCTCTTTCACTTCAAGCTTATCATGATCAGGATCGTCACCTGAATTAAACGTGTTGATCTAACGGAGAATCCTGTATATATATATATAT
>JACCGJ010019834.1:0-10506 GCA_013407085.1 Atriophallophorus winterbourni
TATTCGGTGGGTGGAGACCTCACAATTACTTTCAGTGACACTCGAATCAATGGAAGAACTTTTAACGAAGTTTATCTAAGCCACCCGTCATCGAGGTTTATAAAACAGAACACGTATTTAAAAGAACCGAATTGCAAATTTGTTTCTGTTTAAACGGTGAACTGCGTCTAAAAGTATAAGGTATTCTTTACCTTAATTTCTGATACACTGCCAGCATCAGGTAGAGAAAGCAACATTTTGGAACTAGCATAACTTTCTCGATTTGATACAGCCAGTGGATTCTATTTGCGGAAAACAAAAAATTTGTCATTTATAAGCGTCTCACTGCTTGACCTGCTCAATCACTTGCTTACTGTTTGTACACGGCTTCAAGCATGCGGATCCCGATTGCACTGTCCTTACCAGACGAGTGCAAACAGCACGAAGACAGTCGTACACACAAATACGCATCTTTGTTCCTGATAATGGGTTTAACCCCATCAACATGTGTATGGGCCCACGTGATTGAACAGGTTGATCATGCCAACCTTATCCAACAGTTGATTACAAGCGCAACTTTATACCAAGTTACAAAATGCAAAGAAGCCTTTCCATGGAACAGTGGAACGCACAGATCAGAAAACCTGCATCGAGAATGTTTTAAAAATTGCTGCAAGAGTACCCAGCCCATTTGCGACAAACGTTGTCCATAGACCGACGCGATCACTACGCAGCCAGCTGTGCAAGGTAAAAGTTGGATTTAAAGAAAACAAAACAAACGTCGTCTCCGAAATCCCATACGCGGAATGTGAGATGCATTAAGTGGGGCAACCTAAAAGAAGATCGGGTACCAAACTGAATGAACAATCGGATGTGAGAAGACACGATTACAAATCTCTACTATTAATTCGCGTTGACGACAAAGGTAAACAATTCAACTGGAGTGGATCCAAGGTCATTGTCAGGGGACGCATGCGTCACACAAGAGTATTCCTCGAAGCGTGGCCTTCCACAGCGCGGTCAGTGAATCAACACGTCCATTTGAAAGGCGAAAACATCCCATTGAGGGACCGAATATTGAAACACGTGACCTTCAGGGCAAGCATTGGCGAGGCGACAAACCAAAAGGTTAGCGTATAAAATCAGAAGACGCGGTCATTACGTTCACTTCACAAGTAATTAAGCTGACGAATTCATCTAGCTTAATGATGAAACGTCCTACCGCTACAATGTTAGTTCAGCAAACAGAGAACAAACAACATGGTGAATAATGTTTGCCCACAAAACACCTCTTCAAAAATAATGTAAATTTCGCTACTAGTGGTAAGGTTCGACTCGATTACTTCCTTGTGACAGACGCCACGCTTTTTTCTGCGATCGCACGAGCACCTGTCGCCGGCATTCATCAGTTTTATCAAAATGATGTCGAAAATTTATGGGAAATTTATGCGTAAGACACTTTGTCATTTTAGAGAAAGTAAATTATATAGGAGAAGATGCTATCCAAACAATGTTGAAGCTCTGCAACTGATTATTTCTTTAATCAACTTCTTTGACAGAGATGAATCGCCTGAAGTAATATCAAAATAAATGAATTGGTCTTACAACCTTTGTTGCCCAATCGAAACAAACTGCATCAGACCAGATAAGTTCTTGTCAAAAACTCTAAAGAGATTGCACAGGCAATGAGAGCGGTCTTACCGCAGCGCTACTGGTGTATTAACTAAAGAACTAAGGCCATAAAGTCTAAACTAAAACGCCTTAATCAGCTGTATGTATACTCCATGCTAAGTTTGAAAGACACCAGACAGTAATTAAAGGCCCTAAGAAATCTTTGCGTTCAGGATAATGTGTGCAGGGTGCCAACCAGCCCGCGATATCAACGCAATATGGATTTCGGTAGTGAAACTCTTATGCATAATAATCAGACAATTTTTACGTTGATGACGTAGATTTCAGTATATCCGAACATTATGTTCTCAGGAAATGCTGTAGGTTAAAAGCAAATAAAGTATCCGGATCAGATATGGAAATCACCATACCGATAGCTTTCATATTCATCCATTTTCTCGCTGCAGACAACATTCCGAATGGTTGGGAAACTGTTAAAATTACACCAGTCCCAAAGGAAGACTGCAGAAAAGTTCCGCTCGGTACAAGTTTTAAACATCGTAGAGGGCGTATTTCTTGATCCCCTGTAGGTGCCATCCGAAAAGGATGATAATCAATTTCCGTGCATAAAGCCATGCTCTACAGCTCATACCGTTGTTAGTTTTATTCACAGAATTTCGACAGAGCTCGACAGTAAATGATAACCATTTAATTCAATTGTCGTGACAACACGAACGTGTTTGACTCTTTCGATCGTGTCAAACACGTGACATACTCAAAACATGTGCCAGCCAGAAATATAAAATGGGTATGCGGATACTTTTCTGATAGGTTTCAATAGGATGAATCCAACAGATTACAACCATTTTGTTCTCCACTGAGTAAGGGGTGCTTCAAGGAACAATTCCTTCTTCTTTTCAACATACCTGGATGCGCTTTCACAGTCTCTGTCAACCTTCACTCTCGAATATACGGACGACGTAGTTAATGGATGTGCAGTTACTCAGAAACGGATCTTCGAATCCGCTCTGCTGCTTTAGATTGAAATTACAACCTTCTCAGATATCTGTCTTTAAATCCCGAAAAATGTGCCTAAATCGTGTTCACTCATCTGTGTAGTAAAAGACGCTAAACATGTAGTAGTTTTGCTTTACCTGAAGCTAAGTCCACATACCTAACTAGAGGAAACACGTCAAGTATATAGAGGTCACCATTTCCGACAGCCTCGAATCTTACTGTCTCCACCTGATGACGGCAAACAGCCAAAACCGGTAGTGGAGTGTAATTTCCGGGAATGTGAGCAGCACATCACTTCAATTCTCTACTAATTAAAGTTCGTGAGTTTTATTTCTAGGCCGTTCGTCTCTCATCGTCAATCCTTACATGATTTTCCATTTCATCTACTCTTGCATATTAATCTATTGCTGAAAATTCGTGAACACGAAAAAAGTCATTCTTCTTCTTCTTCTTATATTTCGTACTGTTCACATGTTATATTCTGGGCATTTCTTTCTTTGTTACTCAAACGTTGTATCAGGATCGTTTCACATTTTTTCATCATGCAATCTGCTTATCAGTATTATCTTAAACGACACTTCACACCAGCTACATGACGATCTTCTCACAAGTCAAGCTCCCCCAAAGACTACGCCATAGTACATCATATTGCATCAAGATACGTTTGTCATAAGGAACGGATCATTGAATAATTACGGTCGAAACTATCTCGCTGATGTTATTTTTAAGTTTTTTGTGAATATTGTGTGGGATTTCCGAAAACAAATTTTGTTCTACTAAAATTAGTGGAAGCCGAAATTTCGAACAAAAAAGCGACAAGCTTAACCAAAACCGCAGAATGACGAAGTGTATGAAGTAAAAATATATAACCTTCTCGGACTTAATACGAATAGTCATATAGCGCATAGTTTGTCATGTATTTATCTGGGTTAGAAGTGAACAATAGAATGAATTCCGAGTGTAGGATTTCATGGAAACGCTATCCAAGTGAATCAAATTCTAACCGAGAAAAACGTAAGCGAAATATCCAATCGAGAATGTGAGATGCTCAAAGCTTTCGAATGTTTGCTTGCTCCAATATAATACTTGGGCTTTACTAAATGTCTGAATTTGCGATATGAATAGTTTTAAATGCCAACATAAGGTCATTCTATATACGTGGCTGGGTAAGATCTGGTATTTTAGTTCGAACATTCGCCCGAAGAAAGGCGTTTTGTAGCATGAGACCAGCTTTGTTGTACAATGATAAATCTCGTCAAGGATTTCAATATCCTTTCACAGCAATGGTGCCCAGTCTTGGATTGAATATTACGTAACAACACATACATCTATTTAGTATGTGGGTAACGTTAAGGACGTCAAACGCCTAAATATCCGTTTTAATAGACCGAATAATCGACATGCTTTATTACGCTACGTGTGGCAATGCTGCCCGGGCTTGAAGTTACACAACACCCAGATATTTTTAGCGGTAAGCTTTGTCCTTATTACCTATCTAGCTTCAAGGCATGCGTATTCTCACCGTACTGTTCCTACCTGATGTATGCCAACAGCATCGGTCGTGGATTATGATGGGGGTACATGCTAATATGAATGTTTTGTTCAATCCGATTGGTTTAGCCAATCCACATGGTTACAAGTACGTGGTTGAACAGTTTAATTGTGCCAGCCTTATTCGAAAATGGATAACAAGTTTAAATTTTGTTTACACAGTAGGTGAACCTGATTTGAACTGATTGTATGAAGTGTAGATACTGGTTAGTTTGACAGCTGTGCGTAAATTGATTGCACATTCAAGAGCGGCAGGCGATCACTATAACGTGTGTGATCTCCATGTTGTGTTATTCATGCTTAAGAGATAAAATCATACTCACGCGCAAGTAACCGAAATGCTGATAAAAAATAGTTGAAATTACCTTGATCAAATAGTGTTGATGCGATAACCGACGTGGTTCAGCCCATTACAGTTTAATACACCGGCTATCGAAACTTTCATAATCATCACTATGGGTAAAATCGGTAAATCGTTAGTATGTACCGAGTAATGAATTACGAAGCAAATATGACTCCTTGAATAAATGGGGAAGAGTAGGACATTAAAAGCTAAGGAAGTAATGTGGATATAGAGAAGCAGATCAACCTGCATAGGTTACGCTGGTTGGGTCACGTTTTACGGATGCCGGACCACCGACTTCCGAAACAGATTCTTTTTGCGACGCCACATCCTGATTGGCGTAAATCTCGGGGTGGCCAAACCGTCACATGACATAGGCAGCTAAAAATTCTTACTAGTAACCTTTCCAAAGTAGGCGCAGCGCGTCTTCCAGGCTGGTGTCCCCGCGATCATATATCGCAATGGTTAGTTACGCTTCAGGATATGTCCCGAAACCGTGTTCAATGGCTGTCTTGCACTAAGAATCTTCTTGGAGTGTTTGCATAACCTTGTATGTTGTCAAGCGGAGTGACGAGAAAAGCTTGTTATGATGCATGACAGTGAAAGCCGCAAGGAAGCTGTCGTGCTGATGTCGCTCTACTCGTTCACGAAACTTGTTTGAATGTATGTTCCATTTCGAGGTCTTGTAGGCACCCTCTTCCCCGTTTGTTTGTGCTTTATCTTTTCTATTACGATCAGCCGTAGCAATTTTACGTTCCATCACTTTTCCCATCTTTTGGATTTATTTTAATTGTGGTATGGCAGTTAAGCATTCGGGTACGTGCTACCGGTTGTTAATGCTGTCTTTTATGGATTAATGATGATAGCTCGGCATCTTTCTCGGTTGTGGTGTGGGATAGGTCACCCGGTTCAATTCATTCATTACAAAACAATCCTTGATTCCTCTGATGGCAATCGTGACATACCCGTAGTTAAGTATCTTCATGCGCATCACATTTTTATTATGGTTAATCGCTACACAATTGTACGATTTTATGGTGGATCGTATCAAGCTTGATTCCTGTTTATGATTATCTGAAATGTACCTCAGAAAGCTACATGTGTCGACGAATTTGAAATATATTTGATGAGTGGTCTGGTAATTGATTTCAGTCAGGCAGTTGGGATGAGACTCATTTGATCGACCTTGACTGGAATCCCATTGGCTTAAAGAAGAAGAAGAAGAAGGAAATAGGTTTATTTGTTTGAGCAAATTTTAAGTACCTATTAACTTGCATGCATTTACCATGGGAATGCATGTGAATAAGAAATTTGTATTTCTTCCGAATTTTATTTTCATGTTTCTTTTTGTTTTATCGGTCACAAACATCTTTCTATGAATTTCGTGTCATTTTTTATATAGTTATTAACGACCAACCAATCTTTGTTTCACATTTCTGACATCACGTTTCGTTAATCAAGCATAGTAAATTTTTTTCTGGTGTAAACTGTTTTAGGGGGAATGCAGTTCTTTTCTATCACTCGTTCAGTTACTCACAATCTAACAATTGAGAGGATTAAACGAAGCTTGAATGAATAATTCGAGCAGAAGTCCAATGCCCATTATATCTTGACATATACATAGTTCATCTTTATATTACCACAAAATAGCAATTAAATCAGTGTTAGCTCGTTTTCATGGTTGAGCACAAAAGCAAACTTTGTCGTTCACTCAACGATAGCGTCGGTATTTGTGCTTTCATTGTTTCAAGTCTAAGTGACATTCAAGAAGTAGTTTCAATGCTTACGAAGTATTTCGATCCGCATTTGCCGCATCGTGCGGAATGATAATTATGTCAGATGAATCATGTTAAAATCGCGATCCGGATCCAAAGTTTATCACTTTGTTCACTTACATCTAACCACGTTTCCTATCCAGCTATTAACTGTGTAACGATCAACATCCCAGGGATTATACGTCATCCAGTAACCACAACCTTTCTTAAAAGACAGGAGCTTGCCAAGTTTTTTTGATGTGCATGGACAAAAATTTCACAAAGACAACTTGCGAATATAAAAATCAGCAAATCAAAATTTGCACTTTGAATATGCTTGCACCGGTTGTCATTACTATCTGAATTGACAGTCACATTTTGTTGACCGAATCAATTCGAGCTATCTTCTCCACAGGCTTGCCTGATTGACCTTGAAAAATTGCAAATCAACAGCTGTCGACGTTTCCAATCTGCACATGTTTTCTGTCCAGATTATCACTCGAACTGTTTTCATGTAATGATTCGGAACCCCTGAATGTTCACGGACTTATTGTTGTCCAACAATTCAGTTATACTTTATCTAGTGTTGTGACACGAGGCGGGGTATGCGGATCATTCGACAGCTCATGTTTTGCACTGCTTGTCAACGTACCATACGTATCGAATGTGTGAACCGACGTTAAAGTATGCCAACTGTTATCTAGGGTTCGTACAACGAACCACGATGTTCAGACACAGAATCACAAAGTGATTCTTGGTGAGCAACACATTACTTTGGTCATCCATAAGCGCCTCGAGTGCTTGACCAAGAATCACTTTGTGATTCTGTGTCTAAACATCGTGGTTCGTTGTACGAACCCTATATAACAGTTGGCATACAAGTATAATCTTGTTTACCTTTAATCCACTGTTTCAAGGCTCACTGAACCTGATCTTACTGTCTCCACCTGACGACGGCAAACAGACAGAAACCGGTAGTGGTGTGTAAGGGATGGGGATGTGAGCAACACATTACTTTGACGTTGAAGTCGTTTCTGGTCATTTAATCTACTTAGAAATATACTACTTATAATAGTAAGTAGACGAGTAAGAGAAATCACTCGGAATTTTTTATCGCCCAATTAAACGAAGAGCATAGATTTTATTCTTTATGTAAATCCAAGCTAGATCAAATTATCTGATCGTGAGTAAGTATTCATGCACGCACTAAATCAGGTTTCGTTACAATAACACAAAGTGTGAAATAAAAGTAAAACATGATTCTGTGTGGCTTGAAAGTCTAACGCCACAATATGCCACACTTGAATTTTGATGTTATTGGTGGAAATGATTGGTACAATCGTAACTTATCATTTTGTTTACAGTCTGGAAGAGAGGAATCATAACACTCATCTATAAACGTGAAACTCGTTCTGACCCAGCAAATTACCGCCGTTACACTCCTTTCAGTGATCTCAAAAGTTATGGAGCGAATTGTGTGCGAAAGAATTGTGAGTCATCTCGAAGCCCAAAACGTGTTGTCCAGAGAACAACATGGATTTCGGAAGTCTCGTTCTTGCTTGACTAACCTACTGGAGACGATGGACGATTAGACACAGGCAGTGGACGATGGTGGTTGCGTGCATGCGTGTTACTTGGACATATCAAAGGCGTTTGATCGCGTGGATCATTCTATACTCCTGAGCAAGCTGCGCGATGTTGGTATTAATGGGCGCCTTCTTACCTGGCTGAGAAGTTACCTTCTTGACCGCAAGGCAACTGTACGTATCGATGGTGTGATGTCTGGGGAAATTGAAGCCACTAGCGGTGTCCCACAAGGTTCGGTACTTGGTCCGGTTCTCTTTTTGGTCTACATCAACGACCCTCCGAAACTTGTCATAGACAAAATGATGCTAAACTTAGGATGCGAATCACGTCAAGCGTGGACTGCTTGCGATTACAAAGCGATATAATGAACAGCTTGTCAGAGAGAAACAAACATCCATTAAACTTCCGAAAGTGTAAAATGTTGCATATAGGCAAAGATTTCCCATTCTCAAACAACCTTGAATTGAAACAACTGTAATGGACAACACAAGGAAAGGAACTCAGCGCACTGATAAGTGAAAATGAAACATTAAAATCAACATCTCGGCTTTGAAAAAGTCCGTTATCTCGCTTTGCTTAACACTGATTTCTTCAAAAACCGATAACATTTAATGAAAACGGAAATTTTAGCTTACAGCAGTCTGCTTGTCTTAATGTGGGCTGGTAAAATTGGGGTCATTACAGGAAGAACTAAAGAGAGCGGAGTATTTTTTTACCGCAAAAGATTTATAGCTAATAAATGGTCCATATCTTTTGTGTTGCTCACACCCAATCTCTTAGATGTACAATATTATGCACGTCCCTAACCATCCTTTGTCCAAACTTTTCACACGCTCGCCACCCCGTGCCAGTCGGAAACATGAACTTTCAGTGCTTATTCCCACTTCAAGACTGAACTGTCGAAGATATTCGTATGCTATACGTGTAAGTTTCACATGGAACACCCTCCCCTCCAGTGTTACACACTCAGCCAACCTGGATATTTTTAAAGCTAATTTGGACAAACACTTGAGAGACAACCCAAACTTTGATACGATTTACACTACATGAGTTTTCCTGTTCTTCTTTTTATTGTATATACCTCATAACTCCATCCTATGGTTATTGTTAAGCTAAATGCTTTTTAGACCATTACAACTTTGAATCACTTTGAACCCACCATTGTTTAAGGCCATTTACCGTAATTAGGTCAGAACGGTTAGGATTATGTTATAATAAACAAATTTTTACTTTAAATCCACTATGATATAGATTTCGTACATTCTCACAATAAATCTATACCGTATGTCGGAATGAATTCTGGTCAAGTGATCAAGACGCTCGCAGATCATGTATGTGTTGTGGTGCTCATATTCGCCCTGATTTATCACTGTTTGATGTCATTATTTGCAGACGGTTAAGAAAATGCTCAGTGTGCCTTGAAAAAGTGGACTAGTGTGTGAACAAGACTCTTGATCTACGGTTAAATAGAATTACAAATCTGACTGTTCATAGTTTTATTCATTTCGCCAGATAGCCAAAAATTCTAGAAACCAGTTATCGAATGAGGGGTGTAAGCACTAAAATATAATCAGTTTAATGAAAGCCGTAGAGTCATTTGTATACCCAATACGAGTTGCTCATCATTAGTCCATAGTTCACGTTGCAGAAAGTTTTGTGGAATTTTCGCAAGAGAATAAACAATTCAATCAGCCTGTCGTTGTTATAAATTATTCAACTGTAACCATGCGTGACATATCATTAGTTTATCGCCAATGATTTGCAGGATACAGTGCCTGACCTTAAAGGAGTCCTAGACACTACACGCAATCTCGGTAGCAAAGAATGAACATCGGTTCCAGTCGAATTCATGTCTAGCACGATTTGCGTGTAACGATTTGTGAGAAATTTGTCCATATATTCGATACTCCATATATTGATTCGTGCTCATGCAGTTAATTCTTAGGGTTTGTGATGTGTGTTTGTGTATGCTTCAAACTGAATACCTGTAAAGTTCGTGTGTTAATTAGAAAGAAAATGTGAACGACGAAACAAGCAAGTAGTCCTAACTGCAAGTACGCTTTTTGTTATGCGCGTAATGACGATTGGTTATGGTCAAATTCTGTTTAAAAGCATGCAGCTGTTCAACAATCGAAATTGTATTGTGAGGAGAACGATACATTCCCGGTTCTGCAAGTATATGAAACATTGGTGTGTTCACCTTATTTGTACGATCGAACAGGTGGACGGTGTAATGGTTCGCGTTTCTGTCACACATTTTATGACCATTCTCCATTATTCGCGATGGTTAATAGTTTGTGTTCCGTGTGCTCGTAAATAAGAAGGACTCTACTGTTGATCCAGGCTTACTTGATATAAACTTGCTCTGTTCACATGATTATAATAGATGATGGAGTTGTAGACACGGATGTTTTGAATTGTGAGTAGCACATCCTAGTAAGTTCATTGTCGGATTTTATATTTCTATGGATTTATGTGTCAAGCACCATAGATTACAAACACGTCTTCGTAAAACTGATGATGGAGTCAATCGAAGTAGTTCACAGTGTGACAGCAGCGCCTGCCACTATCGTGTTTAAAAACACGTTTCGATGATGCGCAAGAGCAACCAACATGTGTTTTACACATCTACGCACATGTACCATTCCACACGAAATGACCAAA
>JACCGJ010019834.1:10526-37545 GCA_013407085.1 Atriophallophorus winterbourni
TACATCATATTTTCGGTCTTCTCTACAAGAATTGATCCATAATACAGCTGTGATGTTCATTGTATTTAACGCGGTTACAGCTGTGTTAATATATTTACTCCTGTAACGAATATGCTAACAGCGGATTTCGAGCGAACAAATTTCATATTTGATTGAAGAATTATTGTTAGTGGTTTGCCAGATATTTTCACAATCGTGGTAAACTCATGAACCGTTGCTCTATTCTTAATCCTCAGGAATGCTGAAACTCTTGCCCGTTGCGACGTTTTCTACACCCAGAAGAACTTTAAAAAATTTTGGTGGTTTAGGCTACGTGTACATTACAATATATATATATATATAAATATATATATATATATATATATATATATATATATATATATAGAGAGAGAGAGAGAGAGAATGTACTTCGGCTGATTAAATGACATTGACAAGTAAATAGGATGCAAAACTCTTATCTGAGAAGTTTAATACAACAGGATTCCGCTGTTTAATATCGCTTTCGCGCATTCGGAATAAGGTGAAACATACTATTGAAATGCCATATACTGATGTTAGGAACAATTGATCTAGCATGGATAACAATAAAACAAATACAGCAAGGTCAGAAAGTAGAGGATCGGTGATGGGTTCATTAAATAATTTTCTAAGCTTCAAATTCAGTTCATATGTTTTCGAAAAAAATCACATCATGAATAAAGTGGAGTTAGACAAATATAGATTATTAAAATAAACGTCTAGGTATTTAGTGATTATAATGAGAGAGATATTGTGGAATGGTTGCTGAATTATAATATGGTTGAATACTACAAAAGGTATAAGTTGGGCTGGTGAATGGTGATACTTTGCTGATTTAGTGGATAGTAATTGGTGATGAAACGAGAAGAATTTTCAATATCGTTGTCGAAACTAAGTGAACATCTCATATCATTAGTTATCGGTAGGTTATCTGAATAATGCCCCTCTACATTTAGCGGAATTCAATAGAACGGTCTTGTTTGTCTCAATTTCGGTAGACAAAGCGAGCATAGAGGCAAAAGCTGTGTTTCATGAATACCATGATTATCAGCTCTAGGTAATGAAATTTGGAAATTATTAGAGTTAGTTTCGATTGAAGATTCACATTGTATGCGTTCATTATTATCCTAAGTAATGTCACTTATAAAGAGAACCAATAAATTCGCGATATTTGTAGTTGAATTTCCGTGTCAAGTGTGTCAAGTCAGGATTCATGACCATATTCGGTAACTTTGGTATACTTTTAAAAAGTTTTTTATCAAGTAAATAGGATGCGAAAATCTTATCTGAGAAGTTTAATAAAACAAGAGTCCGCTGTTTAATATTGCTTTCGCATATTCGGAATAAGGTGAAACATACTATTGGAATGCTATATGTTGGAATGATACATTTTTTAATCGTTTAAAGTGTAATTTTCTGTAATGCTATAAATGATATCATTCTTTGAACCAGCTTCTCTTTGACATATTTCTGTACACATTGTTCCCATAAATTTATCAGCTTCGATCAGTATTTCTTGTTTGATATCTATATCATGGTTCATGAGAAACTACAGAGAATTTACAGAAAAATAGGTGCATATTGCTAGTTCAAATCTGAGTTCTAATACTTCTGATTCTATTTTTTTAGTTTATTGAGAATAACTGAAGTGTCACTTTCCAATCTAACAGTACAATTACTTGGCGTAGATATTCTACAAAACGTAATAGGAAAAGAGTGTAGTGATTTAGAATGTATTAATCACCACGATCATATTGTATATTCGCAAGATATTATTTTAGTTAGATTCAGGTAAAATATGCATATAGAATACATTGAAAATAAGCAATGTAAATGCAATGTACATACTAAGGATAAACTGAAATTTAATGTTCTCTAGAACATTTATAATTCCATTCGAAATACCAGTATTTTTATTCGTTGGATAACCGGTCACTTGCTGATTCTTTGTGAACATTGAGTGAACTGACTGTCAATTTGTCCGTGTACTCAGTTACTTTCTAGGGTTATATAGCTTTTGAGACCTGGCCGTCTGCCCTTTATGATGTTACAATAAACATAATCAAAACGTATCTCGTCATTAGATGCTAGAGACATGGGAATAGGAAAAACATGACGTTGCGCTCCTACAGGAGTATGGTTTGCACGTAACTTGTACAGGTATATCTGAACGCAGTAAAACCGTCCAAGTTGTTACGAAATTCCTGACTTGCTACAGGTCATCCATCACAAATTGTTCTGTCTAAGTCACACGTATTGCAGCGTAGAAGTAAGTTACACAGGTGATTGAGATGCTCGATGGTTTGTTTCACTCAGCTTACAGCGTACTCGGCTGAGATGATTTCAACCTCTCAGACGTTGACTAGCCTGTCACCGAGAAATCCGAATCTTTTCTTGAATGTCTTCATAATCATGCGTTGCATCACCATGTGAGCGGTCCTACTAGGTTTCGCCATGGATGCCATCCGTACACTGTTGAATTTAGGTTGCCGTCCAAGGTAAAAGCCGTAAGGTATTTGAAATACATATCAAAGCTTAGCATAAGCAATCATGTAATGATCAGCTTCGGAGTGATACTTCGTTTTCACCACTTTCTTGGTTGTCCTCGGCCTATTTTTATGCATCTAGAATGGATATTTCTTTTACGAATTTTAGAATCTTTCTCCCAATTATCTAGAAATTCCAATGTAAATGAAAAGTACTATAGAATGTTTACATATCTTAATTATTAACTATATAATCACGCTCCGTTTCTGCGCGTAAAAATGCCTTTAAGGCCGATCCGGTGGGTTTGTAGGTCTACGCAAATGGGATCGCGTATGGCATCGATATAATCTCCCATTCATTTCTTCTTCTTGTGCCCGCTAAAAAGTTTCAGAATGCTAATTTTCTAATTACAACGTTTTGTACAACTGGATTTCGAGGTATCATTAGCTAGGGATGCTATATCTAATCCGAAATCATTTTATAGCTAGCACAATCAAAAGGCAAAACCAAGGCGAGCATAAGAGATTTAAAACTGAGGGACAGAAGAAAAGCTAATACCGACCTGTCTAAAGCGAATGCCTTTATTGGTTTTCAATGACGTTTAATGACGTGATAATTCATCAAAAACACCGACTTGGTTGCTTAGCATACCACACGGTGTCCCTACAATAAATGGGTTGTGCTTTAATTAGGCTGTGTATGACGCAGTTTACAATGTTCGCGTAATCAAAGCTGAGGGACAGGATGGTATCCACTCAAGTTTTCATAAAGTATATTGACTATTGCTGACAGAATCGTGCAAGCTCTCTAATTCATGCTTTAAATAACTAGTTGTTTCTAGAGCATCGGAAGGATACATAGTAGTACCAATACGCAAGTTTCTTTCAGGTAAATTCATTGTTACTATAGACCTGTCAGCCAGACAATCGCCGCCTCGAAACGTTTTTTGGAAACATATATTGCGTGACAAAATCTGACAGCATCTTTCTCAAAATTCTATACTGAGTAGAATTCAAAATTTAGTTCTTAAAAGTAGATATTGCCTGACTCAACATCTTCTCTAAATACTACCACTAAAAGGCTGGACGATGGGGAGCCAATGAATCCCACTTTATAGATTTCAGCAAGGCTTTTCATTCAACGAATCACTGATTCCTAGAGATCGGGCTAACACACAAATGAAAAAGCGGTATTCTACTTGCTCGGATTAAAGCATTCCTTATTTACAATTTAAAGTTATGAAGTAAAATATGCATTGAATTTATGCGATGATGGAGTAAGTGTTAAATATTTTTGAAGGGGAAATCTTGGTACTTTAACTGTTTTAACACAGTTTCTAAAGTGTTTTTGTAATCTTGCTGTATATGTATGTAGTTATCTTATTTCTACATTATCCGATGTCTGTATTCTACAGACAAAAATGAGATTATTCTTGAGTTACCGAAACCAAAACGGATCGAGTTTCGGTTCTTTTCATATAATTCTCTATAACAACTTCCGGTGATTTAACCGATAATGGATTTTGAGGGAGAACGTTGTATTTATTTTTAGAACGATGCTACGTGATTTATTTATATTACTTTATTTTATGTTACAATATTATTAAAGAGGAATAGTATATAATTTGTAGATTGAATGTCGCGGACTTCTTAAATTTAGTACGTGATCCCACATAACTTATTTCATTTACATTGCTTATTTTCAATGTATTCTATATGCATATTTTACCTGAATCTAATTAAAATAATATCTTGCGAATATACAATATGATCGTGGTGATTAATACATTCTAAATCATTACTCTCTTTTCCTATTACGTTTTGTAAAATATCTACGCCAAGTAATTGTACTGTTAGATTGGAAAGTGACACTTCAGTTATTCTCAATAAACTAAAAAATAGAATCAGAAGTATTAGATCTCAGATTAGAACTAGCAATATGCACCTATTTTTCTGTAAATTCTCTGTCGTTTCTCATGAACCCTGATATAGATATCAAACAAGAAATACTGATCGAAGCTGATAAATTTATGGAAACAATGTGTACAGAAATATGTCAAAATAAGCTGGTTCAAAGAATAAAAATTACACTTTAAACGAATAAAAAATGTATCATTCCAACATATAGCATTCCAATAGTATGTTTCACCTTATTCCGAATATGCGAAAGCAATATTAAACAGCGGACTCTTGTTTTATTAAACTTCTCAGATAAGATTTTCGCATCCTATTTACTTGATAAAAAACTTTTTAAAAGTATACCAAAGTTACCGAATATGGTCATGAATCCTGACTTGACACACTTGACACGGAAATTCAACTATAAATATCGCGAATTAATTGGTTCTCTTTATAAGTGACATTACTTAGGATAATAATGAACGCATACAATGTGAATCTTCAATCGAAACTAACTCTAATAATTTCCAAATTTCATTACCTAGAGCTGATAATCATGGTATTCATGAAACACAGCTTTTGCCTCTATGCTCGCTTTGTCTACCGAAATTGAGACAAACAAGACCGTTCTATTGAATTCCGCTAAATTTAGAGAGGCATTATTCAGATAACCTACCGATAACTAATGATATGAGATGTTCACTTAGTTTCGACAACGATATTGAAAATTCTTCTCATTTCATCACCAATTACTACCCACTAAATCAGCAAAGTATCACCATTCACCAGCCCAACTTATGCCTTTTGTAGTATTCAACCATATTATAATTCAGCAACCATTCCACAATATCTCTCTCATTATAATCACTAAATACTTGAACGTTTATTTTATAATCTATATTTGTCTAACTCCACTTTATTCATGATGTGATTTTTTTTCGAAAACATATGAACTGAATTTGAAGCTTAGAAAATTATTTAATGAACCCATCACCGATCCTCTACTTTCTGACCTTGCTGTATTTGTTTTATTGTTATCAAAACTAGATAAATTGTTCCTAAAATCCATTTACCTAAATCTTACGTTTATTCTAAGTCAATCGACATCATTTCTAAACTGAATCATGGACTATTGATGTTCAAACTTATTTTTAACTCAAGTTACCTAACGATAATATATTTAGAGAAAACACACTCTGAAACAAAGTAGCGGTTGCCTTATTTGTTTGCATAAGTATGCATTTTAAGTTAATAGCATAGTATCTTCGAATTTGACGATGCTTGAATATTCAAAATGGAGAGAAGTACCTATGCTAGAACTTTAAATTGGTTGCATTTGCTAACCACCATATTTAACTTAATCTTATCTAGATATATTAACTCAAGCTTTTATAAAAGCGTCTTTACATCCTACATGCCAAAACTTATAGACAGTAATTTTAACATGCCTCATTTAAACTGACACGAACGCAGTGAAGTTAGCACTCATACACGTTTTAAAATAACGCTTGACTTAAGAGTTTACAAACGATTTATTGATAGACAGACTAGAAAGGACACTACTTTGACTTATTGTTTACTTTTAACATGGATCCAACCAACTAGCTGATATTGCCTTCTTTCCTTTATAGAGATCATTAAAAATATTATCTTTTCATCTACCATGCGCTTACAAACCTACCAATGAGGTCATGAAATTTCACCATTAAATAGACCAGCACCTACTTCTAACACTTATAAGGATAGAAAACTGGTCCTGTTTCTTCCTTTCCAATGATTTTCAAGATATATGATAAACATTCCGATTGAAAATTATAGAGTTACTTGACAGAGCTAGCAGTCTTAAAAAGCTCATAAAACAAATTAGCACAGAGAAAAAGGGAAAACAAAATAGAAGAATGGGCTGCCCTTGCAATAAACACTGACAATATTTCCGCTCGTTTACGTTCCTGTTAACTATTGAGTGACCACAAACTTATTATAGACCATAAATTTAAATCATCAGAAAATAGAGCACTGAATAGTTGTGATAAGTTAGAATCATTTAGCAGATTATTTATATGAAACAGCTAAGTAGATTTTATTATTCATGATCTAACTTACAATTCTGCAGAAATAAGTATTACAGATTCTAATATGAACTGTGAAGAATTCTCTTTATATTTCAATGTAACATACAATAATTAAATCTATAAAGTTGTCACTAAAACAATTTGAACACCCAGTGTATTATAAGCTATACGTTTGAATTTGAATGAAATTAATAAAGTCTGCAAGCAAACTAATTTGAGCCTCGAGCGATACATACAAAGCATACCACAAGCTATTAGCAGAAAGGGTTGTGATGATTTTAAGCTTCTTCTATTAAACTTATTAACCTTCCTCTGTAAATGACGAAAATTTTGTGTAAAATTCCTTCTTATTTTTCTGTTTGAACAATTGAATTCTTCTTAATTCTTAACAATTTTATCTTACATTGTTTTTGTGTACACATTTTCCTTATGCACTTGTATACCCCGTTTTGTTTTACTGAAGTAATTTATATTGCTTGGCTGCCATTAAAATTCCACATATTTTGCTCGTGGTATTTGGAGAAAACAGAGACGATTGTTCACCATTGTATTGGTAATTTTATTTCTTTGCATTTATCATTTGGCAGTCTATCTTGTCAGCATTGGCTGAATTTGTTGTTGTCATTTGGAAACTTTGAGCATTTTGGCTCACATCAGTTGTACAACCCGGTACAGTTGAGGTTTATTAATTGTTTTTGTCTATTAATATTGTTAATAGAACCGTAGAAAACTCGAATCATTGTGGTTTTGAATTGTCGAAACTAAGAAACGGGTGGTCTACGCGTTAAACAACGACTTTAGTCGATACATCCTCTACCTAAAACCTCTCATAGTACACGGAGTACTAAAATGGGGTCATATTTAACCCCAATCGTTTTTTTTGTATTTAAGCATGTTATTAAGGTTCTGCAATGGAATGAAATAAATAAAAACTATATTCTAGAAAAAAATTATAAAAATTAAAATATTCTGTAATAAATAAATTTTTAGGACAATATTTGACATCAACATATTCTCCTGAAATGGGGTCAAAAATGACCCCACACACTTAAAAACGTCATAAGTAGTAAAATAAAACAAGTATCCAATTGGTACTGCTTATTAATGTTTTACATATAATTTTAGGAAGGAAATGAAAATTTTGGATAAATTTAACCATTAGTTTAGCAGTTATTGCAAAAGTATATACTCTGGGGTCATTTGTGACCCCATTTCAGGTCCAGGAAGGTTAAGCACCAAAAGAATCAGTAGTTTTACCTTTAGAATAAAAACACTGTTGTCACACACGGCCCGATTAACCTCACAGCATTTTTGTCCAGATTACTTTAAAAACTTGTCACAAAGCTACTTTAAATCACTTATTGCCAAGTTTCTTCTCTAGTGCTCAACAGGGATTCCTGAATAAATATCTTGCATTACATACCAGCTTGAATACCCTCATGTAACGTCTGTGACGTGAGTAACGCGTATTCCACCCGTTTCTTAGTTCGACATATTCAAAACCACAATTCGGATGTTATACGGTACTGTAATTAGCAACAATTACAACAACAATAATTATACAAACCTCAACTGTATAGGAACGTACAGCAAACAGTGGAGTCAAAATACTCCAGAATCAATTATATCAATGCAAACAAGTTCAATGACGACCTGAGATATAAATAGAATGAAAGGAGTTACCAAAATTGCCGTCCAAAATGTCTATCAAAGACAAGACACCCAAAAGTGGTGTCAAAATACAAGCCAAATACAAGTGCCCAAAATGGCAACCAAATTCAACAACAATGACCGACAATGGCCTCAACAATGAATTAAAACAAAAGCTTCACCAAATATGTGAACAGAAGATTTCCAATAAAATAATTACAAAAAGAAATGTTTTATATCAAAACACTGTAGGAAAATAAAACACAAGCAAAATCTATTTCACAAAATTCAAGTTTTGTAACTAAGTTCAAAATAAAAGAAATGTTGAAGGGAAAAGAAGAATTTCAAACTACTTTGAATCTTACACCTCACTATATTACTACTTCTATTGAGGATGGTTTAGCAGACGTAGTTGCCTTCCTAGATATAATTAAAGCATTTAATACTGTCGAAACTTGAATTATATAGCATTGCAGGGAACCTTTTATTCAGGTTAATTTTTTTACTGATCGCACTAACATTGTTGAAGTCAATGGCCATAGATCTTGCAGCCTACCTATTCCCAGTCGGGATATTCAAAATAGAGTATTCGGCTCCTTACTGTTTCTTTTATGGCGTTTTTCTGTAAACATTTTTGTTTGTATCAATCAATGTACACTTTTTGAATTGTACCCGGATTTTACGAATATAAATGTTCGTTTGCTCGGAGTTGCCCTTCTCATCTTCTTTGATACCCGTACTGCGTGCTTGGAGTTCTGACTGTGGATTGTGGAAAGATTGCCTGTCTGCTATAAATGGACCGCTCCATATTTCAGCCGCACCTAATTCTTGGATTTACGGCGGTGATAATACTTTGACGTTTGGACCCGAATAGTCGATTGCCAAGCTGGGGAGAATCGCTTTCAGTTCAATCGAAGAATTATTGTGAGTGGTTAACTTTTCACTTTTTACACATTTACTGTAATTTCACGTAGCCTGCACCACAATTTGGTGAGCCCGATTATTTTCGCTATAGCATACTCCCCACTATTTTGATTTTGTAGCATATTTTTACATTTTTCATCAATATGGACAGTTTTCCACAGGCAGCACCTATCCCAGCAGATATTGGTCATTTATCACTTCCTGAGTTTGGCGTAGCTAACCCTAGATTATGTTTCGCTCAAGTAGAAGCTATTTTCGAAACTCGACGCATTACTAGCCAAAAAGCAATGTACTGTTACGTCATAGGAAGTTTACCACACGCAGTCGCATCCGAAGTTGCTGATATCATATACAACAGACCTGCTGATAAACCGTATGATGTACTGAAGTCAGCTTTGATATCGCGTATAGCAGCATCTGATGCGAAAAACGTACGCAAATTACTCTCGGGTATCAAACTAGGTGACAATACACCGTCGCAACTCCTTCGCCGAATGATCGAGTTACAGGGTACAACACCAGTTGGCGAACCGATTTTAAGAGAATTGTGGCTGCAAAGACGATGTTCGAAAAGCACTTTCGGTGGTCGAAGATTACAAGTTAGATAAGCTTGCTGTCATCGCCGATCGAGTGTATGAACATCATAAGCCAACAACTGCAGTAGTACAATCGCCTCATAAACCAACTCCTTCAACTTTAGAATCAGAGATCTCCGAGTTGAACTCGCGACTCGACGAACTTTGCATGCACATACATACTTCACGAAATGATCGATCTCGGTCATCACAGAGACACAGTCCGAATGGACGATATTCACGAAGTCGGAGTAAAGGGCCAGGTCTTTGCTATTACCACCGCAGATTCGGTGAACGCGCCTACAAATGCACCAGACCCTGCAGTTTTGTTTCCAAATCTAACGAGCAGGGAAAACGATTATACCAGGCAGTAGGAACGGCTGCACTGCCTGGCAACAAAGTTAGCCGTCTCCTCTATATCTCTAACAACACAACGAAATTGCGTTTTCAGGTAGACACCGGTGCGGAACTCAGCGTCATCCCACCTAACGAAACCGAACGCAAGTGTCCGTCGGGATTGACCCTCCAGGCGGCCAACGGTACTCGGATAGCCACTTATGGTCATCGGTCCCTCGTGGTAGACCTGGGCTTGCGAAGATCGTTCCACTGGGTGTTCACCATTGCAGACGTGGAAACTCCGATTTTGGGTGTAGATTTTTTTGTCTAATTTCAACCTCGCGGTGGACATAAGCCAACGAAGGCTTATTGATAACACCACGAAGTTAAATTCAATGGGCAAATACCACTACACACCCATACAGTCTATTCGAGTTTTAACTCCACTCGTCACCCAGCCTTGTGAGGAACTCATAGTCCAGTTTCCGGATATCTTCAAACCACAGTCGTTCACAAATGTGGTCAAACACCAGGTCGAACACCACATTGTCACTCGTGGCCCTCCCGTTTTTGCCAAACCACGTAGACTAGCTCCAAACAAACTGGCGATCGCCAAACAAGAGTTTGAACATATGTTGGAGCTAGGAATCATCCGCCCGTCGACCTCACCATGGGCTTCTCCACTACATATGGTTGAAAAAGTACCGCAGATACGTGGCGCCCATGCGGAGATTATAGGGTACTTAATCGCATTACGGTACCAGACCGTTATCCCATTCCACACATTCACGATTTTACGGCGTCCCTAAACGGAAAAACCGTGTTCTCGAAGCTTGACATAGTACGCGCCTATCACCAAATACCCGTTGCCAAGGAAGATATCCCTAAAACGGCTGTCACGACACCATTTGGCTTATATGAATTCGTACGAATGCCATTTGGCCTCCTAAATGCTGCACAATTTTTACAGCGTTTCATGGATCAAGTATTTAAGGGATTTCCCTTCGTATACGTTTATATTGATGACGTGCTAATTGCTAGCAACACATCGAAAGAACATGTTGAGCATCTTCGAGAGGTTTTTCAGCGCCTATCTCAGTATGGGATTGTCGTGAATCCAGATAAATGCATCTTCCATGTGGAAACACTAGACTTTCTCGGTCACCGCATCGATTCAACCGGAATTAAACCAGTTGAACAGAAAGTCTCTGCCATCCGCGATTATCCATGCCCCAGTTCTATTCGCCAGTTGCGCCGATTTTTGGGCCTAGTTAACTACTATAGACGATTCATTCCTTATTGCGCGAAGTTAGCTCAACCGCTTACAGATTTACTTCGCTGCAAAGAAAGAAATTTTCCAATGAATCCACAAGCGATCGAAGCTTTTGACGCGCTTAAATCCGCCCTTGAGCAGGCGACAACTCTGACTTATATATCAGCTGAGACAGATGCTCACTTATCGCTTGTTACCGATGCATCAAACGAAGCGGTAGGTGCAGTACTCCAACAAGAGGTCGACAACACGATTAGACCCCTAGCCTTCTTCTCACGCCGACTACAGCCAGCGCAGACACGATATAGTACCTTTGGTCGCGAGCTCCTCGCTGTTTATTATTCCATTCGCCATTTCCGGCATTTACTCGAAGGTCGCAGTTTTACGGTCTACACCGACCACAAACCGCTAACGTTTGCACTCGCCACAACTTCCGATCGTTATTCACCGCGAGAGATCCGTCAATTAGACTACATCTCCCAATTCACGAGCGACATTCGTTACCTATCCGGCTCGTCAAACACAGTGGCGGATACGTTTTCTCGGATTCAACTGAGTGCCATCGACCTGCCTGGAATCGATTTGGAACAACTAGCACGTTCGCAGCAATCTGATCCGGTACTAAGTCGCTATGAAACTTCAGAGATGGGAAAAATCCGCCGAGTCCCGATACCCGATTCTCCACATTACCTGGTTTGTGACATGGCAACAGGAAAACCGCGTCCGATCGTCCCATCAGACATGAGACGTAGAGTTTTTGAACACTTGCATGGTTTTTCACATCCGGGAGTAAGAGCGACACGAAAATTAATCAGTTCTCGCTACCTCTGGTCTGACATGCATAAAGACATACAACTTTGGACAAAAAGTTGCTTGCGATGTCAACAGAGCAAGGTTCAACGACACACTGTCAGCTACCCTGGTACGTTCCCACCAGTTACTGAACGTTTCCAACACGTGCATTTGGATCTCGTGGGCCCACTAGCAGTCTCTAACGGATGTTGCTACATACGTACCTGCATTGATCGTTTTACGCGTTGGCCAATGGCAGTAGCAATCCCTGATATCAGTGCAGAAACTGTTGCTAAAGCTTTTGTTCAGCACTGGATCAGTAATTTTGGCGTACCAAACACCATCACTACTGACCGAGGTTCCCAATTCCAATCAACGCTTTTCAAGGAACTGAACAACATGCTCGGTACGAAACACATTCAGACTACAGCCTACCACCCTTCTCCGAACGGCTTAGTCGAAAGATTTCACCGCCAACTGAAAGCCGCACTCATGTGTCAGGGGAATACTGAACGTTGGTCCGAGACACTACCCCTAGTACTTCTTGGTATACGTACCACAGTGAAAGAAGACCTAGGGTGTTCAGCTGCTGAAATGGTGTATGGTAGTACACTTACCCTTCCAGGCGAATTCCTGACATCTTCCGACTCACCATTGGACCTTACTGTGCCACAATATGTCAGCCGCCTTCGCAGCTTCATGAAAAACTTACGGGCTACTCCAACTCGACAACATGAGCAACCCTGCTACATTCCACCCGACTTGAATACTTGCGACTTCGTGTTTGTGCGGGTAGATCATGTACGTCGACCGCTACAGCCGCCATACATAGGGCCATACAAGGTAATCAACAGGTATCCAAAATACTTCGTTATTGACCGCAACGGAACACACGAGACCGTCAGCGTCGATCGTTTGAAAGTAGCCTACGTCGAACCGGCACCAGAGGCGAAAGAAAATACCCCGAACGTTGCTCCTCAAGATTTTGTCCCTCCCACCCCTCACCGGTACTCCCGAACCCCCAACGAAACCCCCTTTACCCCCGTGTATCAAACAAACTGACCATAACAGGCAAACCCGATCTGGTCGTAGAGTCCATTTTCCATCAAAGTTTGATGACTTCACAGCCTAACGATTTCTTCGAGCGTCTTCTTTAGGCCCGACGCTCTAGGGGGGAGTACTATGGCGTTTTTCTGTAAACATTTTTGTTTGTATCAATCAATGTACACTTTTTGAATTGTACCCGGATTTTACGAATATAAATTTTCGTTTGCTCGGAGTTGCCCTTCTCATCTCCTTTGATACCCGTACTGCGTGCTTGGAGTTCTGACTGTGGATTGTGGAAAGATTGCTTGCCTGCTATAAAAGGACCGCTCCATATTTCAGCCGCACCTAATTCTTGGATTTACCGCGGTGATAATACTTTGACGTTTGGACCGGAATAGTCGATTGCCAAGCTGGGGAGAATCGCTTTCAGTTCAATCGAAGAATTATTGTGAGTGGTTACCTTTTCACTTTTTACACATTTACTGTAATTTCACGTAGCCTGAACCACCACACATTCAAATATAAATGACATACATAGTCATTGCTCATAGTAAACTATTTTTATTTGATGGTGACATCATAGTCGTTATGAATTTCTTACGTTTTTAACAAAAAATGATGCATATTAAATGCGAGTGAATAATTATAATTCAATTATTAATAAAAAAATAACACAATTCAAATGACAGAAATCAAGCGTGGTTTAGGATTTAGATATTACGTATCAGTCACTTTAGAAGAACATACACACCATCTCATTAGAAAAGCCGAGCAATTTATGAACATTATACTCAGATTTTTTACCTCAACCACATTGTAAGATAGAAATCCATTAATTATTCCCCATTCATTTTCTAGACTATTGTAACAAATTATAGCAAATTAACTAAATCAAATGGCATAGATAAAGATATATACATCTGAAC
The DNA here is from genome assembly GCA_013407085.1 of Atriophallophorus winterbourni. NCBI lineage: Eukaryota > Metazoa > Platyhelminthes > Trematoda > Plagiorchiida > Microphallidae > Atriophallophorus > Atriophallophorus winterbourni. Next base: position 24,525 of record JACCGJ010019834.1, read on the forward strand.
CTCGATCCAGTATGGATTTACAGACTCAAGAATAATAATATATTTCGAATCAGCTTATGTTTACAAGAATTTAAATCATAACTCGCTTGATTCAAAGTTATTCAAAGTTATTCAAAGTTTTAATGGTCCAAAAAGCAAATACGTTACAGTAACCATAGATTAAAAATATAGGGAATGCATAAAAGCAACACAAATGTTTTATCAATACCGAAAGTCGGCTTGTGTATTCAGCTGCGAGGTTGGATTTGGTCAACATATACTAGTCAAGTTCAGTCTTGAACATGTTCAGGCTTGTTGCGCAAATGATATGTGGGGGCAGGGAGTTCCATAGAAAACAGACTCTGACTGCACAGAAAAACTTTCGATAATTTGATCTGGAGTGTGGAATAATTAACTTGTATCCATGCGATCTGCTACCACGTGCTTTTTGCCGATGAAACAGGTGTTCGAGTGGGTGATCCACTGTATGCAGAATATTGAAAAGCAGGATCAAGTCACCCCTCAGACGACGGTACGAAAAAATACGGGATCTATTTAACCTAGGTGTTTCACCTGATGAAATTTATAACAATAGCATACCTGGGTATTGATAATAAATTAATTTTCACAACTTTCGTAAGAACATTCACTCGATTTCAAGTATTATCTTCCGAGCATAACATCTTAACTCAAACTTAAATGAAACAGCCCTACATGAGACCTCAATCTAGTGGAATCGATTTTCTTTGTCTATAGGACAAGAAAACAGTTTATATTCAAGAGTGACTATTCTATTTTGAACAATGAGAACTGAAAGTTTTAGAAAATCGACAAAACAGAACACCACGCATTTTGATGAAAATTATCCGTTAAACAGCAGTGCTTTCCGGCACATTCGTTGATATTTCTTTCTCGCAAAGCGAGTGTAAAACCTCTGCCCTATAACTTAGTCAAATCTTTTCTTTATATCCGAAAAGCTAATAGTGAGTTAAGCTGTTTGCGACACTTCTTGGCGTTGTCAACGGGAGAAGATCATATCTAAGGTTGATCTTTCTTTGCGGAACCCACATTAAGATTGGGATTATCCGGGTTGTATTTAGGAAGCACCTCGTTATAAATGATGCTGCAAAAAATTTCTTTTCACCAGTACGATGAGAGGTTAGCTAAAGAAGAGTTATATAATAAAAACAAACAGAACTTTAGCATTTACTTACATACAAGACAACGCTAAAAATGGTGAACTAACTAATTTTGCATAGAAATTAGGGGAAGAATTCAGGAAAAAGCTTACCCCAGATTCGGTCCAAACTGTTCTTAAGACTCGCAACAGAACAGCAGGGTTTAAGTTATTCTGGAAGCCGGTTCAAGAAATTTACCACCCTGAGGCTTAAAAAGTTTTTTCGGGAGTCAAATCTACATCGCACTCTAGCAAGTTTGAGTGAATGTCCTCGGGTGCCCCGCTCCGGACTTAAGGCTAAGAAGTCGTTCATGATAACCCCACCTAACCACTTCAATATCTTGAAGGTTTCAAATAAGTCACCTCTTAAACGACGGCGCAAAAGTGAGAAAAGGTCTAGGGATTTCAGGCATGCAGTGTAAGGTTTCCCTCGCTGACGCTCAGTCATGCGAGTTGCGAGACGCTGTGCGCTTTCAAGCCGAACGATGTCCTTCTTGTAGAAAGGGCACCACGCCTGGACACTATGTTCTGAATGCAGCCGAACAAATGCCTTCTAAAGGAGCAGAAATACATCGGGTCTTCTGCTGGATAACACGGATCTCAGCCGAAAGAGAACTTTGCGAGCACGTTGAGCTGCAGCGACGCATTGGTCCTCCCATTTGAAGTCAGTCCTAACTAGAACTTCCAAATCCTTAACATGCTGTGTGGCACTAACAGTGAGAGAATTGCTTGACATCTGAACTGAAATATTATCGACCAGTGCTGATAAGAGTTAGCTCTTATTGAGGTTCAGTGAGAGGTCCCACTGGTATGACCTGTTTATGACGCGTTCAAGGTCGTGCAACAAGGGGGTACACCACTGATTAAGTCGGTTCGATTCGACAACGTAGATCCTACTCACACTCGGAATATTTTACCCGTAAGGAAGGCCTTTATCTAAGCAAGTAGACTACCACGTATGTCTTTTTCTGCTAGCTTAATCTCAGAGAGAAGAAAATTACGTGACCCATCTTTCTATATGCGCAACTTTGAGGATAATATGGCTACCCGATAGTCACTAAATGGAAGCTGTTTAAAATATATCCATAGGCGATATAGATCGAAGGAGGCTGATACACTCAAATTGTTAGTTAGGTATCATGAGTTTTGAGTCTTGTTTATCATCACGTGCCAGGATTCAGTCATAAGAATAATGTCTATAGACTAATAAAATGGTAAGATTTTAGTAGAAACGTCCTGCACTATTGGCCTAATACCGGTTAGTCAACAGATTGTCTAATAATATCTCAAACTTCTGCACCCAATGTTTTTTATCTTGATTGAAATATCTCACGTAGATGTTTGAAATGGTGAGTGGATGTCAATTAGTACATAATCGATCCAAACATACGCGAAGGGTAACATGTTAAAAACTTGTTCATATAACGTTGAAAGTTATGTGCGGCTTTGCGGAGGCTGAGGCAGAGATATCGTAAACTCGTGGATATGTTGAATAAAAATCGGTCCGGCGCAATTATACGATGGAGTGACCAATATGCTCCTCATGGATGTCAAGTACCTGGGATCCGTTTTTCCGCATTGTGAAACAAAGAAGAACATAATGAAGAAAATAGATGGACGATTACAAGCTCAATAATGTTTTCGAACTTTTTCTAGCAATGATCAGCATGTTCCATGTTATTCTAAGCGGCATGGTAACAATTGAGGGACCACAGTTAACGATGCTATGCTGTACCTGATGTTTGATTACGTTAAAAAAGAATGTTTAAAAACATTTAAAATTTTTAATAGAATTGACCGAACTGGCTGTGCAAGATTAGTTGTTACCATGCAGATTTTTGTACATCACGAACTAGAATGATAAAACCCAATCTCGTATTATTGTCGATGTGTTTGGTATTGCTCATAACTTTCCGGTTTTTCGTGTGTGATAGAATTCTAGGTGAAGTTTCAGGTTTCAGGACACCGTAACAGCGGTAGTAATTACAGATACTGGAATCGATATCAAAAACAGGTCGGCTGCTCAATCTTTCGTCGGTTGATGTTGTTTTAAATCATAAGTCTGTCAAGAAATGAATCAGAGTGTTGAATATTAGAAGTTTCGGTTACAGTGACGCACTTTCCATTGTTAGTGCTGGAGAAGCCTATTTAACGGACGTTGCGTAGATGCAAGTGTTGGGTGTGGATTTTAACACAGTCTGCGAGGGCAATAAAATTTTCGTGATGACAATCTTTTTGACTACTGAATGAGTCATTGAATATCATTAGGAAACCACTGCAAACACAATTCCTTCGAAATGACGTCGCAAACTTGCCTGTAACTTAAATTTAAGTGTGCGGTGAAGAAACTATGGTAGCGTCGTCGCCTAGTTAGATACCGGAGACGACGCAATTGTACATTGCTTTTTTACATGTGAGAAGTCGTGTCAGTATAAAGGCTTTTATTTGCACAACACAAAGTCTCGTATGTGGTGAATCAAACTAAGGTATTCCGATGTGGCATGTAGTGAATTAATTTCCATGATATCACATATGTGGAAAATACTATAAAATAAAAATGATGACGTGTATGCTATGACTAATAAATAAACAAGCTCATATAATTGAGGTGGATCAGCTATTGTGAAATAAGGAAAAGAATAGCAAAATGCAAAACCTTACCACTAAAAATACTTTTCAGTTAAAGAACATTATAATTTCTGCCTTGATAGTTTTTGAGACCTCTCCGGTTCAACACATACGCAAAAAATGCACAATGTCTTAGCAACAAAATCGGTAAACTAATTGCTGTTTATATGAAATGTTCATCAGATATAATCACTGTTACAGAAACGTGACTACACTTCACGAAACAAAATAGTCAAACTAGAATTATCCGGCATGACATTTATTCTCAATGACCGTGGATTGAGAGCAGAAGGAGTAGCGGTGTACTATAGCCAAAATCTAGGTGTCGTGAGATTAGAGATATTGTGTTATGGAATACTTTTCGGTACTCACTCACCCACCGGCGGAGACTGTATTTCCGGTATGGTATATCGCCCACGCCTGACAGAAAAATTCTAATCTTGCTCTACTAGACAAAATCCGCATGGACACAGCCAGATTCTCTTCAGGATTTTTAATTATGAGGGACTTCATTTCAAGGAATCTGTAGATCAATGCTATTAAATCAAAACCCTCCCTCGAAAGCGTATTTAGTGAGTTGTATTACCAGATATAGCGATACTGACGTACCTTCGATCCTTGATTTTGTATTGACAAGTGATAAATACGAAATTGATAGCTTTACTGACGAATGTCCTCTGTGATTATGTAATCTCGTCATTATCTTTTTTGATTATCTGTTCCAATGTGTAAAATCAAACAATGCCAGTGAATCAGTTAGACTGGTCTACATTACATTTCTGTCGGAAGCTCTTTAAAAACTCATTAACTACCGAATGGAATCTATTAAATTAAATGAGTTATGGGTAAGGTTAAAACTCATCTCGAGAATTCAGACAAAGGGAGCTTTAAACTTGTCCTCAAGAACGCGAGAAAAAGCCTTGATTTCAAACAATGAAGCTGAACTAGGAAGTGTTTAAAGGTATGAAATAATGTTTGACGACAGCATTAGCAAAACTCATCATGAGAGATTTGGTAAACATTCCGTTTACTGAGGAACTAAGTAATCAATTATTTCACCCAAGAAGTGTTGTACTACGATTAACGGATATCACGCAAGGTGGAGTTTAACCATAAATTACTTTATCGTATGGGTAACCGTAAAGCTCACATGAAAACAAGAGTTACTATCATGAACACGTTAGCTGAAACAACAACTGCATCAGAAAATAATAAAGCACGAGCCACTTTTTATTTATCGGTATTCAGCTTGAGATACGTGCAAATCACATACCAGATCTACCTATTTCAATCACGATTGCCATTGGAGAAATAAATGTCAAAACGCTTTGAAATTTGAACCCATGCATCGAGGTAAACTATAAATCTTGACGCCAGGATTTATATGTGCTGAAAAACCGATTGAAAACAGTTTCTGCCCTATGTATGTTTAAATTGTTCCTAAACTGCTCAGTAAGCAAACAAATCCCGTTTCCACTACCTATGTTATTTTTAACTCCTATATTATTCCGTGGTTTTTGTAAAGCTATATGCTTTTTATACCATTAAATTGAATTGAATTGAATCATGCATTTTTGAATCTAAAAACCGAAAAGTCTCGGAGACTGAACGGAATAACACCTGTCTTATATAAGAAATTCGCACTTTTGCAATAAAAATCACTCACACAAATTCTGAACCTGACACTGACAAATGGCGTGATTCCTACAGATTTGAAACGTCGAAAAATTACTCCTATTTCTATAGGAGAAAATCCCTCCGTTATCTCTTATTACTGGCCAGTTAATGTGTTCACCTGTGATTTCCAAATTATTTGAGCGTCCTATTGGTGACGAACATTTTTAAAATAATCAGCTCCTTTCGAGAAACTGCACGGATTGAGACGAAATTATTCCTGCTTATATAATTCACCCGAGGATTGGACGAAAACGGTAGATAAAGGGCCGGCAATGCATGCCGGCTACATGAAGATCTTCAAAGCCTATGATTGTGTTAACCAAACCCTATAACAGCAGCAACAGGAAAGGCTTGTAATCACCGGAAAGTAGTTAGGTTGTCTAAATAACTAACTAACAAACCGCACTAAGCAGGTACCGTGTTGACGGCGCATTGTCAAAAGCAATTCCAGCAACTATTGTATTTCCTCCAGGTTCACTTCTTGGTCTGTACTACTTTCTGCTCTGTCCATGAAATACCGAAATTCGTTTGCTGTAAAACATTGTTATTTGCGGGCGACGTAAATATTTGGAGTGGTATCCGTTGACCAGAAGACAGTTTACTATATTTAACATATCTCGATACGCGCAAATTTGGTCGTTCAGGAACAAATTGTCATATATCTTAAACAAAATGCAGATTGATAAATGTGAAAAAGCATGTACACATACGATATCGGTTCATATTTTCTTGAAAATTTCATTAAATAAAATGATTTGAGTGTCTGGATTTGCTCCAGTTTAAAACCTCACATTGCTGGTTCAAAATCAGCACAACAGCAGCACCAACAAAAGAAAAACGAAGAAAAAGAACAACGTTCCATGTCTATTCATGTAAGATGTCGATTAAAAATTGGATATAAATATGTTAAAGAAAATGATAGAATGTAGAATTGGCTACTGAATTTCGCCTACAATGTGCTGTGCAAAATGTTAATTTAGTTACCGTACGTGTACTCCAATGAATATACTGATAATAGAAATTGGTAAAATATGAAAAAGACCAGCGCTAAAAATCTTACGTATTGTAGGGTATGCAGAATAATCATTATAGAAATTGATTTGTGTTAAATTATAATTAAAGCTTTGATCGATGTGTGCTGACCATTTGTATATACATAATCTTTGTGACAGAATTAATAAACTTTTTCACAAAGTTAATGGATCAGTTTCATTAGTAATGCCAAGTTATATTTGCGAAATATTTTAGTTGTACTTTTAGTTATATAACTTACACCGCTTAGATTACAGTGTGGCGGGAATAAACATAATTTAAAAATGGGCGAAGGTGGTAAGGAGATTAAAGGCTTGTCCTTCGCTGAGAACTTTGCGTTGAGTGGTGTGGCTGCTGTAATCGCCAAAACCGCAGCAGCTCCCATCGAACGCGTTAAGCTTCTCATTCAAAATCAAGATGAAATGATCAAACAAGGAAGATTGGAACGCCCATATAAAGGTGTCATTGACTGTACGGTGTATACGTTCAGAACAGAAGGTAAATTATGTTAAACGATAACTTCTATAGGTGTTTTACCATTTTGGCGTGGAAATTTACCCAATTGTCTTAGGTATTTTCCAACACAAGCGTTGAATTTCGCTTTCAAAGACAAAGTGAAAGCTTTATTCACCCCAAAAAAGGATGATCCCTATGCTGTTACATTTTCCAAAAATGTCGTAAGCGGTGGTGCTGCTGGTGCAATGTCTCTCGTTTTCGTTTATTCGCTTGATTACGCGCGAACTCGTTTGGCAAACGATGCGAAATCCAGTAAAAAAGGTGGAACTAGAGAGTTCAATGGTCTGATCGATGTTTATGTGTAAGTTTGGTAATTTTTCATTCTTGGCTTTTAGGAAAACATTCAAGAGTGATGGCATTGTTGGTCTTTATAGAGGCTTTGTGATATCCTGTGTGGGTATCATTGTCTATAGAGGCTTTTATTTTGGATTGTACGACACCTTGAAACCTTTAATGCTCGGTGAAGACGCCGGTGTTGTCATTAGCTTTTGTTTGGGCTACGGTGTCACGGTCACTTCTGGTCTTATTTCTTATCCCATCGATACAATTCGACGAAGAATGATGATGACATCTGGTTTGTTATTGTTGTTTTGTTAATATTTTGTAGGTCAAGCAGTGAAATATAAGAGTTCTTTGGATTGCGCCACCCAAATTATACGAAATGAAGGATTCATGTCTATGATGAAAGGAGCGATGGCAAATATTTTGCGAGGTGTTGCTGGTGGTGGTGTTTTAGCCGGATTTGATAAGTTTAAAGAAATGTACGCCAATTACCGCCTAGGAAAAAAACCAGCAGCATAGTTATGTAAAATATTTCGTCTAGCCGTTTAGATCCAAGTGTTCCCTAGTATCTGGATCTCTTGAATGACAATAAATTATTTTCTCTTACCAAAGTGTTTTATTGACGAAGCAAATTTGGATGTTTTTCGGTTGCTCTCGTATGTATTCAGCAAATTGGTCAAACACGTTGAATAAATGCTTTTTTAGACGTATGTAGGTATTTGGTATCACTTTCAATGTTTGCATGTGGTCTAGATAATTCTGCGGTTGCGAAGATTTGACAGCATGAATGTCGTTGCAATCTGTTGAAGGTGAACTAGAAATAATACACTGCGTTGTTAACTCATCTAATGGTTTTCTTACCCTACAGTAATTAGTTTTCTATTTAGTTCTACGCCGCAGACAACAGCTTCTACTTAGACAAGCGCCAAACCTATGTTTGTGAGCCAATTTGCGCGATCTCTAATGACCTGTGCGCATAAGAATCGAATTACACTGATAGGCATGTGCAAGATCACTTCTTCATCACATTCTGCTAATTTTTAACTTGTTCTCCAAAGCTAATTATGAGTTATAAACAAAATGACCACGCAGTTGTCACGTTTTATTAATGCCGTTACTTAAGTGAAGTTTTTATTATATTATTCGTGACTTCATTACACCGGATTTAGTAAGCATGCGTCCCTATGCCGACACTTACTTCGACCTGATAACTGGAATAGTATTGAATTTTGTAACTGTCTTCAAGGGAGAATAGCAGGACTCATTAATTTCTCGAATCACGATAGCCAACGCGCGTCGATCGAACGACATAGTTGTAGGTGTTTATAAAGTCGCGTTCCAACCTTTCTTAATGGTTTTATGCTACTCATTGGATGTGCGACTGTTCTCACTGGAAACTTCTGTCCGATGACTTACGCAAGTAGACCATGTAGCTATCGGCTAAATTTGACCTAGGCTTGAACAGCCTGACAATATCTTAGCATACGTGCAGTCTGTGAATGTGCAACTTTTTGCCTGGATCGTCATTATGTTTTCATAAATATTTACATATAACGTCAATTGTGTGGAATTTCGATGAAAGTTCGCTGTAAACACTCAAGCATCCGGACGTATAGCATATAGCACATGTTGACTCAACAGTGTGTTGAGAAGAACTTAGATCTACTGAATGAAATGCGGCAATTTGCCTGTATCAGGCTTGTGCTTTCATACCATGCCGCAGTTCTAGCATCCGTGGTAGTGTGAAAATTGTGGTCAACACCACGTCTTCCGGGTCAGCTAGCCTGCTGCTCTCGGTTCCGTGATTCTCTATGCAATGCTTATCTTCGATGGCATATTGACGCAAAAAATCTCGGTATTATGGTGAGTGAGACTTATCCCGCGGAACAGGAACTTGGCACAGTTTTGAGTGTAGGTATGTTAACCGATCTGCACGGATGTGCAATTGTGCAACACTCATCTGCTGTGCAACTTAACGCGCTAAATTGATTTGCCACCGGTAGTGAGCTGCATGCGAATACACGGGAGTCTGCCATTTTAGTTTCCTATATATTTCTAGGCCTGGCAGTATCGTAGCCCATGTGCAGCCTTTCACAGTGCGGCACATTACCGGGATGAGGCTTGTGATTTCATACATACATATATGATAACTGATTTTCCCCAACTGAGGCATAGATTCTGCCAACCGCAAATCACGAACATCGCCTAACATTTGATTTCATCATCTTCCTGGAACAAAACAGGTGATATGGCATCCCGGCCATGTGCTTTGAATCATTTCTTTGATTCGATACCTTCGCTAATTTGTTAATAACTAGAAGGACCTACGCGAGCACGCCAATGGATCACACTGCTTCAAACGAAGCAATGCATCAGTTGCAAGGGGCCAACTTAATTGTTCTAAAAGTTCGGCCCATCTCGATAGGCGGAAACACTGATTCAGTGGTAGTCTCACATTTCTTTGTTTTGGGACAATTGATTTGCGTACGTTCTCACCATTATGTGCTATTTTCACTCGAATTTATTTAGCGGCCGACTTTTCCTGTCCAATCTCGCTCCGTTAAAGTTCATTCCATGCCCGTCTACGCTCTCTAGTGTGTTCGAGGCTAGAAAGTATTTGGTACCGCTGGTGAATATTTTTAGTAGAGCGCTGTGAAATCAAGTGGAACCTTGTAGCTGAATGTATGGTCACGCAGGCTATTGCGGCGTTTCACATAAACCCTAATATCGTGTAGTTGCAACTGAGATTGAGTTAGTCAAGGGGGCCCTTTTCATTTCTTGGACCGTATACTGAGAGTATTTTTCAGAACGCAATGCGAATGCATGCAGTGCATGGTCAGAATCTGAAGGTATTCGAAAATGAGCGACAGTCCTTTCACTTATGACAGTATGGTAGATCTGGGCCGAAGGTTGACTTCTATTCGGTGAGCGCCAGGTGACACATCGACAACTTATATGCCTAAAAGAATTACTGAATCAATAGTCGCGATTGTGCACTGAATTGTTGTAATGTTCCAAACAAACGTGTGAGTTTCAGAATGATTGAGAAGAGTAGAGTTGCCTTGATTTAGGCTTTATTCAACTTCTATGAGAAGTTGCATAGTTTGTTTCGCAAGGCACGCAGGACAGATGTCGTAATCATGGCAGGAGATCTCAACGCTCGCGTTGGTCGCCTGTCTGAATACGAGCGCCACCTTGGAGGTCAGTATGGGCTGGATGGCGGGCGTTCAGATAACGGAGAACGATTGCTCACATTCTGTGGCGATCACCGCCTCTATCTCTCCAGTACGGCATTTCGGCGTTCCCAGCGTCGAATGGCCACATGGCGCTCACCATCACAGCACGTCTGGTCTCAAATTGACCACATTGCTATTAGCTACAGGTGGCGTGGTAGCATCAAGGATTGTCGTTCATACTGGACCACCAGTGTGGACTCAGACCATGCGCTAGTCTGTGCGACAGTCAACTTCCAATTTGGGGGTAAGGCACGCGCAAGACGAACTCATGTAGACACCGCCTCTTTGATGCTCCCCGCTGTCAGAACCGAGTTCCATCATGCATTGACCAGGGAGCTCGCAGAAGCACCCCCGTCTGATGTTGAGCAGCACTGGAACTTCGTTCGGACAGCACTGTCCTGCGCTACTTCTGAAAGCTGTCAACCCACCCGCGCTTTGCCACGCTCTTGGATCTCGGCCCAGTCACTTGCTTTAATCGATCACCGTCGAACTTTACCCACCGGCACTGAACACAACCGTGCTCGGAGAGAATTCAATACCCGCTTAAAGGCCAGCTTAAGGAATGACCGCGAGTTCTGGTGGACGCAACGTGCTTGTGAGATGGAGGTTGCAGCCGCATCGGGCAATACTCGCAAATTGTTTCAGTTAATTAGAGCTACTGGTTCGAAACTGAATAAAGTGAGCGAGACTATTTGCGAAACTGACGGATCGCCGATCACGAATCTTAGTAGACGCTTAGAACGATGGGCTGAGCACTTTGGTGCTCAGTTCAGCCAGCCACCTCCTCCGACCTCGCCGCCTGAGACACCGATTTGCACGCCTTGGCCCGTTTCCTTAACCGCTCCTGATCTCCATGAGGTGAGAGAGGTAATTCGAGCACTGAAGCGCCACAAGTCACCTGGTCCTGACGACCTCCACCCGATTTTGTTTAAGGAGGGAGGTGATCTTGTGGCAGCGGAGTTACGTGATTTGTTTACCAAAGTATGGGCTGAGAAAAGGGGTCCCGGCGTCATGGGGTGAATCGACGGTTATCCCAATCTTTAAGAAGGGCGCACGGAATCTGTGTTCCAATCATCGTGGGATATCCCTGACTCCTGTCGCGTCTAAACTCCTGGTTTCCATCCTCCTTCGTTGGCTATCGCCCATTCGGGAGTTACGTTGCCGTGAGGAACAGGCTGGATTCCGCCCGGGGCGAGGATGCGTGGATCAGGTTTTTGTCCTGCGACAGTTATTAGAACACAGACACCTGTACCGGCGACCAACCATCGTAGCTTTTCTGGACATCCGGGCCGCGTTCGACTCGGTGGACAGAACTACTCTTTGGAACTGCTTGCTTAGTAGTGGCATCCCTCCTAAGTATGTCGCCATCTTGAAGGAGCTCTATTCTCATTCATCAGGGAGGGTCAGGGTCTACGGCAGCCTATCGCCGGCGTTCCTCACAACCAGTGGCGTGCGCCCGGGCTGTCCGCTGTCCCCATTCTTGTTCAACTTTGCGATCGAGGATGTCCTCCAGAATGCTCTCCGTAGCTTCACTGAGGGTGGGATCGAGCTACTTCCAGGTAACCGGGTCACTGACCTTGATTATGCCGATGACATTGCTTTGCTTGGTGATGATCCGGTGTTCCTACAGAATGCCCTGAACCAGCTAGCATTGGAGGCGTCTAGGTACGGATTGCACTTAGCTCCAACTAAGTGTAAGGTTCTTCTTCAAGATTGGGGGGGGTTGCAGCCCACTCTGACGGTCGATGACCTCAGTCTGGACTGTGTGGAACAGTTCACCTATCTTGGTAGCTGCATCACGGCGGGAGGAGGGCTGGAAAGTGAGATCGGCTCCCGCATTGCGAGAGCTCGCTTCGCGTTCACCAGTCTAGGTCATCTCTGGAAGCGGTCTGACGTGAGTTTGAGACTCAAGGGAAGAGTTTACCTGGCCTCAGTCAGGTCGGTCTTGCTTTACGGGTTTGAACATCGATGTTTACGGAGGCTTGCACGAGTGTGGTGGCAACACCGCACTAGCAACGTTGAAGTGAGGCACCGTGTTCTAGGTGTGGACAGCCTGATGCTACGAGACCTAATCGACCGTTCCGGTCTCCGCTGGCTAGGGCATGTCTTGAGAATGAAGCCTGAGCGCCTACCCTTCCGCGCGCTGCGTGTGTCGGTTGGCCCAGGCTGGCGGCGGTGTTCAGGTGGACAACCGCTGACCTGGAAGAAGGCCTTAAAACGCTTGACGTCGGGTTTAGCTCGGGTCGGACGAACGCGGCTTCCTGGGTGTGGTCCAAGGGATAGTGAGTGTCTGTGGCTTGACACGCTGTCGACGATGGCTGAGAACCGGCAACAGTGGAGAGAGTGCATTCTATTTTGTGTTCCCCCCTCAAATTTGTGAAAAAAATCAAAAAATCGACATGTGGAACAATGGACAAAAAATCCCCCATCATATTGTACCTTTTTTCTTTCTTTCTGGTGTCATTGCCCTGGTGGCACACTTTTTCATTTGTAA
>JACCGJ010019836.1:0-24635 GCA_013407085.1 Atriophallophorus winterbourni
GTGAGTCTGTAGCCATGCTTCAGTTAAGGCGATGCGGCGAACACCTACTTGCGGAGGTGGTCGAAATTGCTAAGAGTGGTCGACTGGCCGTCAGCAAGGTGAATTGGGCAGAAATCTCCACAATCTGGCGCTTGCACTGATGCGAACGTAAATCATTACTATTCACTTTATACTTAATCGTAGATTAGATTTTCCTTTTCCTTCAACAGTTGTTTAACCAAAAATCTGCTCTAACCGGTTGCACTAAAATTTCTTTCCATATTCTCGAGAAAATTTTAAATCGTGCTATTAGAAGAGAGTTAAAACACGGCGATCGTTGATTTAGCTAATAAGCGAGTAAGACTAAGTTTACATTTCAGCAAGAAGAGGATTGGCACCACGGAAGCGGTTGTGAATTTTGTTTACTGAGCATCTAGGCAACGAGGCACTATTCACTGGAGCTAGTCTGACAAATTAATCAGCAGACGGTGAATACCTCAATATGGGAAGCGAGTAAGGAGTTTAAAAATAACCGTCAGAATAAAGCAACTAATACCAAGGTTAGGAGATCCGCCACCTGTTGTATAGCCAGTGAACGAACTATTGATTATTCACCAATGAAGATCGATTTTGAATTTAAATTATGATTTTCGCTCACTGTGATATTCACACATTCGCTAACTTGTGATGCACTTTGCATTCGGTAAATAGACGAGTTGAGTGACGGTTGCGTTCTCTCTGACCACACGGGCTGGGCCAAAAACAGTACAGTACAGACATAACAACTTGGCGACGGGGTGTTTTCCATGATGTCCGCTGAATCAGAAGTGTCACTTCTACAAAAGTTACTCGAACGAATACTCCAGATAAAAGAAGGAGATTCTTCTGGGACATTGCGTCAGTTAGTTGATGTCATTCGCGCATCAATTGGAGGTTTGCTTGATTCACCGTCAATTCACGACAATTTTACAATCCAGGCCGTACATCAACCAGAACCGAAGAACACTGAACAACCGTCTTCGCATCTACCACGACAACCAAAGCTGCTCAAGACAGCTCAAAAACCCAAGCCCCCATCCAAGTGCTGGCAATGTGGAGAATGGCATTTTGTGCGTTTTTGTCCATCCAAGAAACACAGATGCCAGAATTGCAACAGAATGGGGCATAAAGAAAATTACTGCCGTGCGAAGTATTTTAATGAAAAATCTGTACTGAATCATTCCAATAATGAAACTTATCGCTCCTATCCCGTCTTTTCAACCTTCCAAGGGGATGTGAAAAATCGACGGAAGTACATTACCGTCACGCTAAATGGTACGCCCACCCGTTTTCAAGTTGACACTGCCTCCGACATCACTATAATATCGGAAGACACTTGGCGATCGGTTGGCAAACCAAACATAAATCCCACCAGTCATGTTGCACGCAGCGCATCTGGAGGAAAGTTAAATCTCATTGGTCAGATTACCTGCTGTATTGCCTTCAACGACACACAACTAGAAGGTGTCTGTTACGTGTCAAAGCATCCGAACTTGCATCTCCTTGGCCTGGATTGGCTTGCAAATTTGAAGTTGCTTGATTTCCCACTGAACACTGTATGCCATGTCGTGAATCAATCGACAGATGACTGGGTAAAACAGATTCAACTCAAATTTCCGAAAGTCTTCCAAGATGGCCTTGGATATTGCCGGAAAACTTCAGCAAGCTGACTTTGAAGCCGAATGCGAACCCAACATTTCGTCCCAAACGCCCCGTACCGTACGCTCTTTTGGAAAGCGTCGACAAAGAACTTGACAGACTGCAAGCCGCCGGAGTAATCAAACCAGTCAACTACTCAGCATGGGCAGCACCAATTGTGATTGTCAAAAAACCGAATGGTAGTCTGAGAGTTTGCGCGGATTATTCGACTGGTCTAAATGCATCCTTGGCAGATCATCAATACCCACTACCTCTTCCTGAGGACCTCTTTGCCAGATTGAATGGTGGTCAGTGTTTCGCAAAACTGGACCTATCGGAAGCTTACCTCCAAATTGAGGTCGCTGAAGAATCAAGAGAGCTATTAACCATCAACACTCACCGTGGGCTCTTCCAGTACCAACGCTTACCGTTTGGTGTCAAGACTGCACCTGCTATCTTCCAACAGGTCATGGATACCATGCTCCAAGGTTTACCCTATGCTGCTGCCTATCTCGACGACATAATCATAGTCGGATCAAATGTGGATGAACTACGTGATCGTATAAAGGAAGTCCTCAAACGCATAAACGAATATGGCTTCCGTTTACGGGCCGAAAAATGTGAATTTTTCATGGAATCTATAAGATATCTCGGATTTATCATTGATCGTCATGGTCGACGGCCAGATCCATCAAACATTGATGCAATTCAGAATATGCCACCACCACATAATATCCCAACATTGCGATCATTCCTCGGATTGGTCAGCCACTATGGCGAATTTTTACCATCATTACACAAATTACGCGGCCCTCTCAATAATCTACTGAAGAAGGATACCCCTTGGATATGGTCAGAAGAGACCCAACAAGCTTTCGATAAAATAAAGTCGATGCTGACCTCAGATCTTTTACTGACACATTACGACCCAAGGCTCCCAATCGTTATAGCCTCGGACGCTTCCAGCTACGGAATCGGTGCAGTTATCTCACATGTTTTCAAGGATGGAACCGAAAAAGCCATTGCTCACGCAGCACGATCACTCACCTCAGCTGAACGGAATTACAGCCAAATCGAGAAAGAGGCGCTTGCCATCATCTTCGCTATCAAGAAATTTCATAAGATGCTATACGGCCGGAAATTCACGCTGCTGACAGACCATAAACAGTTGCTTGCTATTTTTGCATCAAAAAAGGGCATTCCTGTCTACACAGCAAACAGGCTACAGCGATGGTCAACCATCCTGCTGGGCTATAATTTCGACATAAAGTACATCTCCACCGGGAAAATCGGACAAGCGGATGCACTCTCAAGACTGATAACAGAAAACACAATAGAAGAAGACATGGTAGCCCAAACAACTCTGGATGCTGACATCAGTTGTTTACTTTCCACCACTATGATGAAACTGCCGGTAACAGTTGACCAAATTCGAGATGCAACATTAGAAGACCCCGTACTCCAAAAGGTATTTGAATACCACAAATCCAGATGGCCAATATCTGTACAAGACCCAGAACTACAACAATTCCGACATCGTCAGAATTCCCTTTCAATCGTGGACGGGTGTCTCATGTTTTCGGATAGAGTGGTAATTCCAAAGAAACTCCGTTCGACAGTACTCAAACAATTCCATACAAGTCATCCCGGAATAATCGTATGAAGGCGCTAGCGCGCAGCTTCGTGTACTGGCCCCTTATGGATTCACACATTGAGAACCTGGTTAGCTCGTGTTCTAAATGTCAATCGGCATTAAAATCACCAACAAAGTGTGAACCACACCCATGGCCCAATCCCACAGAACCCTGGTCAAGAATTTACTTGGATTTCGCGGGCCCACTGAACGGAATATCGTATCTCCTACTGGTGGACTCACACAGCAAATGGCCAGAAGTTTTCCCTCTCACCAACACAACAACTCGGACGACAATCAAAAAGCTGCAAGAAACTTTCGCTAGATTTGGTTATCCAAAGACATTGGTGACCGATAATGGAAGCTAATTTACGTCGAATGAGTTCGGATCATTTTGCCGACAACATGGTATGAAGCACATCCGCACACCGCCATATCACCCACAATCGAACGGACAAGTGGAGAGGTTTGTGGACACTTTCAAGCGAGCAATGCTTAAAGCAGCGGGGGAAGGGCATACGGAAGATGTTCTGCAGAAATTTTTGACGTTCTACCGAATCACACCTAATCCTAACGTACCCGGAGCCATATCGCCTGCGGAAGTCATGCTAAGGCAAAAACCGAGAACCATCTATGATCTCATGCGACCAAACACGGTGAATCATACCAATAAAAATCTCAAAACGAAATGTAATAGACAAAATGGTGCAAAAATCCGAAAATATATGGTCGGACAAAATGTCCTCGCCAAGGATTACCGTGGTGGTGAGATCAAATGGACCCCGGGGATCGTTAGCAAGATCGTGGGCCACGTTTGCTACGAGATAATGGTTGGAAAAGAAACGTGAGTACGACATGCAGATCAACTAAGGGCGTTAGGTGCAAAACGGAATTCCCCAAGTATACAAGAAACTCCATTGGAAATCCTACTGGGTGAATTCAACCTCAAAAGCCCAGAACAAACAAAGCCAACGGAAGAAGATCACCCTCGAATTAATTCTCCGGAATGCAGACAAAGAAGACGAACTGATCGAAGACGTATTCCAGTAACCCGCCTACAAGTGAATCCGAAAATGAAGTCATACGACAACCGAGCTTAAAGGGGGAGGTGTTAGGAGGGCGCCCCCTGTTGTATAGCCAGTGAACGAACTATTGATTATTCACCAATGAAGATCGATTTTGAATTCAAATTATGATTTTCGCTCACTGTGATATTCACACATTCGCTCACTTATGATGCACTTTGCATTCGGTAAATAGACACGTTGAGTGACGGTTGTGTTCTCTCTGACCACGGGCTGGGCCAACAATAGTACAGCACAGACATAACAACCACTCAGCTTTTTTGAACACAGCGCGCATGGCGCTGAAACAAAATGACTCGGATATCCAGTGCACGCAATTGGCGCGCGCGGCCTGGGAGGGAGGTTATGCACTTTTATGAAGGAATATCGGGTCACCTGACCCTCATTTGCAATTGGTGCTTCGGTTTAACGTACATCACCTGCCGTGAGTGAGCTTGCAATCAAAGAGATAACATGGATTGATTTCGAATAATGAACCAAGTGAAAAGAGGGACTTTCACATTGTCGATGTACTATGGCGTAACCATTAAGCCTTGATTGAACGTTTGCACACTGAGGCAGTTAATCATAAGGCTGGAACGCATCGGTTGTAACAAGATAGACCGGGGCTGAAATCTTCACATATGGTACTCGGGACCGCTGCGACGGACATAGATTGATTAAGGCAGATTCTTCATTCACCATGTTTTATTAATTTAATTGTATAAACTAGTTCGGTTTATGCACAATTGTTACACTTATAGCCGTGTACGTGTGAACCACAGTGTCATTTGACCTTGACCGATTTCACGCTGTACAGCGCAAATAGACTGATTGAACTTTATATTTTGGTGCTCACACCCCCATCCATTACACACCATAACGGGTTTCCGGCTGTTTGCCGTCATAAGGTGGAGACAGAAAGACCAGGTTCAGTGGTATAGTGGCAAACAAAGGTATACTCGTATGCCAGTGTTAAATAGGGTTCTTACAAAGAACCTTGATGTTCAAATACAGAATCACAAAGTGACTCTTGGTCAAGCACTCAAGGTGCTTATAAACGACCAATATATTTTTGTGCTAACATCCCAATCCCCTACACGCCACTACCGATTTCTGGCTGTTTGCCGTCATCAGGTGGAGACAGCTAGATCAGGTTCAGTGAGCCTTGAAACAGTGGTATAGTGGTATAGTGGTGATTGATCTTGTTTTTGTCTACATGACTTGACACCTTTAGGATTTCAGTAGGCTGTTTACTGAGACGACCAATTAAGGGTGGCGGTTAAAGTGCTAATTAATCACGATCCCCGAACTGACTATCACTCTTGGTCTGACGAGATGAAATGTTACCAAAAACTGCGCTAACCGATTGTTTTTCGAATATTGACTTCATGAATTATGGTAGTGAAATTTGGTGAAACCATCTTGGACAGCCTGAAAGCAATCCCCTAGAATAAATATTATGGCGATTGTATACAAAATATGGCGAATGCGGTATAGTTTGATCAGTGGATATTTCAGCTCAGTCCACATCCTTCGTTGGGTGAAATGCATTAATTTCATACTTTCAGCGTAAAACACATTTTGATAGCCTTAAGCAAAATTTTCTCATGGTGATAAATTATGGCGCTTAAGATGGCGCAGCGCATTACATTGAAAAGGTTTCTGTGCGGAACATCGCACTACTCGCAATAATACACCTGGCAAGTACTAAGCGAACTTGTCCACCTGTTGTCATCCCCGACAGTTGGACTTGAAATCTCGAGATAACAAGTAGTAATATCAAGTTTCGCATAGGTTACTGCTGTTCAGTCATCTAGATAGATAAGAGGTGAATAACCACGAAGAATTCGTCATAAATCCTTGGTCAGCTACTACCACGAAGACCAGAAGTATTTCAAGGTAATTCAAGGTTTTTAATGGTCTAAAAAGCAGCAAGCTTAACAACAACCATAGGATGGTAAAAATTGAAATTTAAGTGTATAAACAATATAAGAAAATAGATTAAAGAGTATATAAGTGTTCTGGAAACGAATAATGCAATAAAAATTCGTCTAATTTCGTTTTAAAGTCATGCAAGCTAGCGGCGTGAGCAACAGTTGAAGGTAAACTGTTTTAAATAAAACAGACACGGACAGAGTAAAAATACCTTCTACAGTTCAGGCGGGAATGGGGTACGACCAGCACATATTCATGGGTCCGTTATTTTCTCGTATCCCTTCGCGTGAATAAATCCTGTAAGGCATGGTTCGGCGTATGGAGTGTTTTGTAAAGTAAGATAAGGTTTCCTCTGATTCGTTAACAGGGAAAAACGAACAGATTCAGGCGTGCTATTCTCTCTTTATAAGGTTTGTTTCGGACGCTGAGAACTAGTTTTGTTGAGCGGTGATAGATTCGCTGCATAAGTTCTACATCCCTCTTGAGCCACAGAGACCATGACTGCACACCGTATTCTATGACTGGTCTCAAGTATGTATTCATGATCCTTGGGAATATCTTGGGCGAAAATTTCCCAAATACCCGTTTGAGTAGATTTAGAACACGTGTTGCTTTTTTAAAGGCAGTATTAGTTTGAAGTGATGTTTTTAAACTGGAGCATATTCAGACACCCAAATCATTTTCTTCATTGCAATTTTCAAGGACATGCGAACCTATGTGATATGTGAACTCTACTCGATTACCCATATTCATTATCCTGCATTTGTTGAAGTTAAACGGCAGTTTGTTCTTTAACGACCAGCAGTGAAGAGTATCAAGATCCTTTTGTAATAGCAGACAGTCTTCTGGACTACGAATGCTGCGCCAAATTTTTATGTCGTCCGCAAATAACGAAATGTTACACCGAACAATTTCCGGTACTTCATTGACATAAACTAGAAAGAGAATTGGACCAAGGACTGAACCTTGGGGAACTCCGCTATTTGCTGCGATTGGTTTGGATAATGCACCATCAACACGTACCTGGTTAGTGCGATTTGTTAGGTAGTCATTTATGCAATTCAACAAATTTTTAGTGATACCAAGCCTTTCAAGCTTCTGCAGTAGTAGGGAATGGTCAACACGATCGAATGCTTTTGATATATCTAAGTAGCACGCGTGTATTGCTTGTCCTTTATCTACCGATTTTGTCCAATCATTTAGCGTTACCAGTAAATTAGACAAATAGGAATAATTTCGTCTGAATCCATGCTGGCTCCTCGAAAGCAAATGATTATTAAAGCCGCTATAATTTCCGTTACCTTAGTAACCGCTGAATTCCAAACAATGTGTTAGCAGATCTCATGGCTACAACTTAACTATTCCACACTCCACATTAAATTATCGAAGGTTCTTCATTGCTGTCCTAGTTTGTTGTATATGGAACTCTCCGCCCCGACATATCGTTTGTGCATCAAGCCTGAACAGGTTAAAGTCTGCACTTGATAAATATATTAAAGTGATTTGTTGCTCACATCCCCCGAAATTACATTGCACTACCGGTTTCTGGCTGTTTGCCGTCATCACGTGGAAACAGTAAGATTAGGTTCAGTGAGCCTTGAAACAGTGGATAAATGGTAAGCAAGTGTATACTTGAATGCCACTGTTGCATAGGGTTCGTACAACGAACCACGATGTTCAAACACAGAATCACATAGTGACTTGTGAGCGACAAATCACTTTGGTCATCCATAAGCGCCTTGAGTGCTTGACCACGAGTCACTATGTGATTCTGTGTTTGAACATCGTGGTTCGTTGTACGAACCCTATGCAACAGTGGCATTCAAGTATACACTTGTTTACCATTTATCCACTGTTTCAAGGCTCACTGAACCTAATCTTACTGTCTCCACTTGTGACGGCAAACAGCCAGAAACCGGTAGTGGAGTGAAAGTTCGGGGATGTGAGCAACACCTCACTTTGGTCATCCATAAGCGCCTTGAGTGCTTGACCACGAATCATATGTGATTCTTGTTTGAACATCTGGTTCGTTGTACGAACCCTATGCAACAGTGGCATTCAAGTATAACCTTGTTTACCATTTATCCACTGTTTAAAAAGCTCACGCAACCTAACCATACTGTCCTATTGATGACGGCAAACATCCAGAAACCAGTAGTGGAGTGTTTTTGGGTATGTGAGACAACACATCACTTTTGGTCATCCATAAGCGCCTTGAGTGCTTGACCACGAGTCACTATGTGATTCTGTGTTTGAACATCGTGGTTCGTTGTACGAACCCTATGCAACAGTGGCATTCAAGTATACACTTGACAAGTATATGTTTACCAAACCCAACCTCGCACCTTATTACATAAGCTGACCTTCCATATTGACAAAACATCTTTGTTATTTTTATACATCCCCGATATTTTATTCTATGGTTATTTTAAAGTATTTGATTTTTAGACCATTAAAACTTTGAATTTCTTTCAATTGGAGGATAAATCCACATCGAAATTCACCCATGCGCATCGGTGAAATAATGTCACTTCTATGGAGCTGCTATGAATGGAGGATTTTTCGACAAATAGCCTTCAACATTTTCCGTGTGATTTCATTCCAATTAGGATATTAGGTTTTATGTTAACTAGTGGATATCTAAGCGAAACGGGTGGATGAGTATTGAATCACAATGAGCCACTTTGTATGTAAGTAGCGACAAAATGAACAAAATTCGTATTCGACATTCGGCTAAGCCGCACCTGAGGTACCAGTACGTTGATAAAGAGATTTGGCAATGCAACTCATGATGAACTAGCACTTAACCTCTCATTTTTACGATTTAAAGTGTCCTCTTCGGACTGTGCAACAGACGGGTGCAGCTGTCGTATGTTGAACATAGTAAACGCTGACACAAAACAAACCGTCCTGGTTAAAATTAAAGTAAATGTTGCGGTTAATGCAGAATGAGAGATTGTGTCACCCGAACCAGAATGTATGGTCTTACAAAGTGTTGTGGTGTATGAAATAAGTGAGTACATGAAATGGTGAAAATCACCCAAATGAGGTCAACACATTCATAGGCTCTGTATGCATTCGCACAGTGGATATTGGAATGGAATCTTGATATTCGATGTTGAACCTGTTGATGCCGACAAGTCCAATGAATTCCTAGAAATATCACGGGCATCTTGTGTCTTCAAACCGCCGACAAATGGAATAGCTTAGAAACCACTGGCTAGGTATGAAGCGTACAACTAACGCGGCTTAATCACTGAATCACAACCTGCAAGCTGTAAAATTCACGACAATAAAAAGACTACTTGTTTGCTTCACGAACTCCACAAACCGCTCCATTTCGTTTAACGTACACGCTGGAGTCTCACTGCTATTGCTATTTTCCTTGCCCTTAATCGTTCAGGCCTGGGCAACCTAACAGTATCTTAGCCCACGTGCAGTCTCTGACTGTGCGGCACTTTGCCTGGATCAGGCTTGTGATTTCATACCATACATACTTTTCTAGCCGCGGTGAGAGGTAAGAATATTAAACAATTCCTGAGTGGTGAACCGAAAAGCGTGAAAATACTTAATTTCCATCTCAATAATGCTCATAATATTGAACTCGATATGTACTCAATAACAATTTGCTTAAATAAGTGAATTTTATTTTTGAAATCAACACTAAACAGACGATGGCACGAAACCGGTTGTGGCCATAGAATGATTTTCCCACTTTTCGTGAGACTCAAGCGATTGCCGATGAATTTGTACTTTATTAATACGAAGTGAAAACAATAAATTGTCAGAAATGCTCAGTACAGTTTCAGGGAGTAGCATGAGACTTGGCAGCACAAATGTATTGATAATGCAACCTAAATGCTCCAAATTTAAACCCCACCGTGTCGATTGTTTCTGAACATAAGGCACGTGACGATTTCTGTTGAGAACCACTTCAAAATATGAAAGTAATGAAGGAACCAAATGAATGTGCACAAACTGTGGTTTCTAACAAACACTTTCATGCTGTCCCTTTATTAAATAGTATGAATGAACCTACTCGATAGCGAACTCACATTCGTATAACACCAAAAATCTTGGTTGACTTGAATTTGATTGCATCTGATTTAATGGAAATTCACTATGGGAATCTGGTATGTGACTGGACGTTTCAACCGATGTCTAGCTTGACTTCAATTTTCAACTATTCTGAGCAGTTTGCAATACTTTCGGAGCTAAAGCTAAGCAGTCCATCATGTAAAAAGTAAACGATTCTGTTAGTGAACTGTGAGTAAACGTGCAGTGAGCAACGTGAGAATGAAACGTGCAATTTCGCTCATTTTCCTGGTGATCGGTCAACGAATTTTAGAAGATGCACGCTCTGTCGATTTCATCAGCAGCGTTCACTAGCTCACGACGCTCGATAAGAGTACAAGCAGTGGTGTTGCACTATTGATCACATGGTGTGTGACCTTGGATCGAACTGAGATTTCTCGATTAAAATCAACGCAGCTTTCTGACAGAAGGAACTTTTATGGAATGCAGCGAGCTATGCTAATTTAAAAATACTGTGCCTACGTTCGCTATTCAAAAGCAGTCCGCATATGCGAAAATTATCAATAGACGTAAACAGTAATATATCATGTGGATCCGTAAATTAAAAGAGGACATAGATGAATCAACTATTTTTTTATCTTCTACACGAACACGTGAAAATATCTATATCCAGTCGAGTGATCGAATTATTTACATTACTACACGACTAATACCACTCGAATCCGGTTTTAAACAGAGGAGGATGTTTACTGTTGATGGGTGTCGATCAAGCGCTCTTAAGAGATCTGCGGATAACCACCCACCAGCAAAATGCAGTATCAAGAAAAAAGTCCAACGATAGCACTCACAAACCGGTAAAACCTATGGTGATGGAAGAATTGTAGAAGAAAGGTTGGAATGCCAGGATTCTTGAAAACAGCAGCAACAGAATCAACTATTCAAGATGTGCGATTCGGCGAGGTCGGGTTAATTGGTCCGATGTAGCGATGAAATGGACGAACCCGGGTGGCACGAAATGGTCCGAAATTTGAACACTTATTTAACGACACCTGCGTATTGACTCATGGTAGGTATTCAACTCGACTATACTTGAACTTACATAATTATTTGTATTCCTTTTTCATGAATGATTATGTACTATGATGAGGTAATTGTGAAGCTATGTGCTTTCTGTGACCATAAATTCTTGAATATTGAATCATGAGAAGATGGTCAACGTAAGCTGCAATGGAACGGTAGGCAATTCTTCAATGCCAGTCAAACGAGCCATGCGTGGCGATGGCTTGAAGTGTTCTGGTTGGCACGAAATCGACTGACAAATCAGATCGAATTGACAACCGTAGATAGGCATGTTGAGTATCACCGTTGTGATTGTTTGTCTATATAAGATAGGCGTGTGTTTCGTTATTTTTCTTGTGCGTAATAAACGTCTTTGACGAATCGGCTTCTCTTTTATTTTTGTATTCGTGGGTGAACGCGATTACCGTTGGATAAATTGACCTCAGAGATGAATAGGGAAGAAATCGATGTGCCACAATAACTCTTGATAACTGGACTCGAGCAGTGGATAATGGATACCCCATCCTTGAAAAAAAATCCTTTGATATGTGTAGAGGCTTTAACCGTGTTATTCACAAAAATTAGAGCAGCCCGATATGGGTGGCAGATACAGGATTACTTGACTAGTAGAGTCATCAGTGTTAGAGAGGATTGGGAA
Source organism: Atriophallophorus winterbourni (assembly GCA_013407085.1). Lineage (NCBI taxonomy): Eukaryota > Metazoa > Platyhelminthes > Trematoda > Plagiorchiida > Microphallidae > Atriophallophorus > Atriophallophorus winterbourni. The sequence goes on from JACCGJ010019836.1 coordinate 12,044, forward strand.
CTGTCAAGCCTAGTAGAAATTAAAAGTGACGTACTTCAAAGCTCAGTCTCCGAACCAACACTCTTTCTAATGTACGCAAACGAAAATCATGAAATTGTACACAATAAATCAATTATATTTGTGGATGACGTGGTCGTTACGAAACTGTCTACCATTCAACATCCAAACATAGAAAAAGTTAAACGTCGATAAATCATTCGAATTCATATACTCTCTGGGATCTCGGCAACTTTCATGGGCTACAAAAGGGAAATACCTGGGTGTGTGGATTAGCAGTAACTTGAAGTCTCCATAACAGTGTTCTGGGGGTATACAACAAGTCCTGCCAAAGCTCTGCACTGCTCAGAATGATCTTCTGTAGTTTACAAAGCAGATACTCACACGGATAATTATCACATATATCCGGCAAACAATTGGTACGCTGTTCAAGAATGATCTATACGGTTACAGAAGGACATAGCTTAGCTGGAACGCGTATACCACCGCGCTACAAAACTGGTGACCTGAGTTTACAACAGGTCTTACGAGGAGTGGAATGCATCTCTGAATCTATTTGACTTTATTAGGGGTTATTTGATCCTGCTGTTCAACATTCTGCATACAGTGAATCACTACCTGAGCACCAGTGTCATCCTCCTCCTGTTAGCATATCTCATTGCTACAAATTAACCATTTTACTCTCTATATCAAATTGTCGAAGATTCTTCTTTGCTGTCTCAGTTCTTCTAATATGGAACTCTCTGCCACACATGACATTTGTGTATCAAGCCTGTAAATGTTCAAGGCTGAACTTGACTATTATATGTTGACCAAACCCAACCTCGCACCTTAATACATAAGCTGACCTTCCATATTAACATAACATCTTTGCTATTTTTTGCATTCCCTATATTTTTATTCTATGGCCACTGTAAAGTTTTTGCTTTCCAGACCATTGAATTACTTAGAATCGACAACAAAAAAGTTGCATTGTATCGGTACAATTGCCTTTTAGATTCCACCAATGTGGATCCTTTATTCACAATCGATTGATGGAGTGTGCTAACAAGAATTTGTGACCCCACGCCCAAAGCGACAAAGTGCCAAATTGTACACGAAATTCTAAACTTTGCTTTAGTGTGAGTGGCAGAAATCACACAATGGTGCTAAAGTCTTTGGAATTATCGATACAACTGTTGTTTTGCGAAGGATTACAAAGTTCAAATAGTTGTGTTTGTTACATTTCAATAGAATAAAAATTATATGTTTCCGTGGTGTGAGTAGGCAGGTTGGTTTTGATGAAATAGCGCGAGACGAAAGAATAATCAAAGGTATATGCTATCAAAGTCAAAATCCTTACAGATTCGAAACTCATTATCGGTTCATTACACATAACTTATAAAGTGTATCACTTGAAACGTAGCCTTATTTATGATTTTTACACATGAAACCATTATCTTGATAATCGTGATTTTACCGTGACATGACAAACACGTTTCGCTGTTTTCTGGGCAATGTGCTAGTATTCAAAATGGAGGCGTCTTTCAAGATTTCTGTATGCTTCTTTAGACAGGTGCATACTTTATAAGGCTAAGAATCAGCATGAGCAAGTTCAAAGTCCTGGGTCAACGGATTGCATAACCTCCAATCACTACTGTTGGAAACGGTCAGCTTGAACCAGTTCATCATTTCACATATCTTGATTCCACCGTTGTGGTTAACCTCTTGCGAGACACGAAGATTGATAAGCGGATTGGTAGAGCATCTGTCATTTTGTCCCGATGGAACTCTCATAATTGGCGTAACCACAAGTGTACTGTAAAGACAAAGATGATGGTATACGGCGCGTGCGTTCTAAATGCTTTATTGAACGCCAGTGAAACCTGGAGCACCCACGTAAGACACGAACGGAAGCTGAATGCGTTTTATCTAAGAAACGTCCGTTGTATCTTGAACATATCGTGGATGGACAAAGTGACGAATGCTGAAGTGCTTGCAAAAGCGGGTCTATAAAGCATGTTCATTCTAATACGACAGCGCCGCCTGTACTGGTTTCGCTACGTTTACAGAATGGAAAATGGTCGTATTCTGAAAGACCTATTCTATGGAAAGTTGCAACCAGGATGTCGATAATTGGGTGGACCACACTTGCGGTGCAAAGACGTTGCAAAAGAGATATGAAAGCTCTTGGCAGAGACCCTGCGAGTTGGGAAGAACTTGCTCTTGACCGCTCACATTAGAGGCATTGTGTAAAGCATCGTATGTATGCTGTGGAGGAGCAGATACAGCTCTTGGCTGCTGAATGCAGATCACGCCAGTGGCGTGCAACTGACGCCCAACGAACGAGTTGTGCATATCGTTGCAAGCGCCGCGGAGAGATTGTTTCCTCCCGAATCAGACTGTTTAGTCATTCGAAAAGCTGTGAAACTTGAAAATTCATGTGAGTATGACGTAAATCCATAGTTGACATCGACCGAAGGAGGCTAACACAACTTCATTGCAGAGCGATATTGTTAACCGTTGCGGATAAGCTCCCGCTAGACATGGAGATTGATAAGCGGATTGTCAGAGCAGCTGTCATTTTGTTCTGATTGGACTCTCATGATTGGGGAAACCGCAAATTGACTGTAATGGCAAAGATGATGGTATAGAGCGCGTGCGTTCTAAATGCTCTACTGAACGAGTGAAACCTGAAGCACCCACGCAAGCGACAAACGGAAGCTGTATGCGATTTGATTCTTATGTTTATTATACTGCATACCCCCAACCATCCCCTGAACAAGCTATTCACACGACTACCACCCCGAACCAACCGGAGTCATGAGAGTACTTATTCCCGACTCGAGATTAAAGTGTCAAAGGTATTTTTACTCTGTACCTGTATGTTTTACCTGGAACTCCCTACCCCGTAACGTTGCACATTAACCCAAATTGGATTTATTCAAATCGAACTTGGACAACTTCATGTCGACCAATCCAGACATTGAACCTATATTTTCTGCACCATAAAAGCTTTGGAGCCATGCATCGAAGAAAACTATACATCTTTACCCCATCCAACCGGTTTAAAAAATTTCTGCCTTTGGATTTTTACCTGATTCCTGAACTGCACAGTAAGCAAAAAATCCCATTTTTACTACATGTGTTATTCGTAATTCCCACATTATTCTGTGGTTTTTTAAAGCGATGTGCTTTTTAGACCATTAAATTGAGTTGAATTGAAATCTACGAAACATCCGTCGTATCTTGAACATATCGTAGATGGACAAAGTGACTAATGCTAAAATGCTTTCAAAAGCTGGTCTACAGATAATGTTCTCACTAATAGGACAGCGCCGCATGTGATGGTTTCTCTACGTCTACAGAATGGAAAATTGTCGTATTCCGAAAGATCTACTCTATGGTGAGTTGCAACCAGGAAGTCGATTATTGGGCAGACCACACTTGCGGGACAAAATGTTTCAAAACAGATATGAAAGCCATGATTTGGGAAGAACTTGCTCTTGACCGCTCACATTAGAGGCATTGTGTAAAGCGTCATCTGCAAGCTGAGGAGGAGCAGATACAGCTCTTTGCTGCTGAATGCAGACCACACCGCCGGCGTGCAACTGACGCCCAACGACCGAGTTCTACCTATCGTTCCAAGCGCTACGGTAGAGATTGTTCCTCGCAAATCGGACTGTTTAGTCATTCGAAAAGCTGTGAAACATAAAAATTCGTGCGAGTATGATGTAAATCCATTGTTGACATCGACCGAAGGAGGCTAACATAACTTTATTGCAGAGCGATATTTTCAAAAAACGATTACTTCACAATATTAAAGGTCCCAAACAATCTGCAAAAGAAATCTTAACAAAGTGAGCGCAACTATTTTCGTACAAATTATTTTACGATTGTTATTTCGCACATGAACCTTCACATCGGCCTGTTTGGGTACTCCGAAGGTTTAATAGCTACAATAGAGACCGCGTGGTTTTGAGCTACGGTAGCAAGTTTTCCTTGGCTCTAAAATACCCTCGTTACAGAATATGTTGAAAATTTTACCACAAGTAAAATAGTCTTACGATAATTCGCGCAAAGTAATAGATAGCTGGACAAAAACGGGGTGGCGTGATTAAAGTTTGAACAATTTTCCTCGAAATATTGTAAACGTTAGGACAGGAACGTGTTTTGTCCTGGATTGGCACAATATAATCTCCCATAGGCTATGATCCACTCAAGGTACCCGGGATTTAAGTAAGCAAATCAACTTGGTTGGGCATCAAATGTCTTCAAGGGAGCAATGCTCGTAAAGGAAGTTCACTCGAAAGCAAGATAGCATTTAGGGATATCCATTTTTAACAATGGGAGAATTAATTGATAGCATAATGTAGAATATTGAACATTTATACAGAAAGAAAAGGTGATCTTCCTCAAACGGTTGAATAGATAAATTTCAAGCGAAGAACCGCTCGTGTTCCATATAACTAAGGCCAAGATTATCGGATGGAGAACGATAATATCCTCATTCTTGGCGCACAGGTAGCACATGTAGCTACTGTGATTGAAAAAATAAACCGCAACATCGAGCGGAAAATGATCAAATTAAAACGGTTTATTATGTGGTGAATTGTTGATCAATACGATGCTTTGTTCATTTTCATTGTTTACGCTGAACTACGAGTTTGCTTATTCAATTCAGTTTGACATTAACCTGGATCAGAAAATGTGTACATGTAGCTTAGAGCAACCACACGTGGCAGTAGTGAACAGCGGTATTGATTAAACTTTCAGGCTCAGCACTCCTTAATGGATTTGAATTCATCAAATTGGGCCACGTAAAAAAATAAACCGTAAAAGTAAAAATAATCCGATTACTGATATTCGTTTTCCACATAGGTTCTGCTAGACTATTCTATGTAAAATGCTCATGGAAATATTTTCCGTGAGAGTTTGATTGCGATCTACCCTAGAACAAATGGCTTTCCCGTCTTGTCGTGTCTCGTGAAGGACAAGCAGAACGAGTTAGCATTATTCATCGATCTGGATGAAAAAAGTCTATAAAAACATTGAACCTGTTATGCGTATGCAAAATGATAGCTTATTCAGTACACAGGGTATTTTATCCCATGACGAGTGTTTTTGAATGTATTAGAACGAACTCGAATATTTGGCCGGGTTTAGAATGAGTTTCACAATGATAACGGCTGTACGCTGTATCGACAATTCCATCCGCTAATAATCGATATTTACGGCCATGTTATGCTATCGCAAGTGATTGTGTTTACAAATATTATCTACATATTCTCGCGAAGTTGCAATGTACTACTACATCCACCACTTATTATTACATTTTTAATTTCTTATCCGACCGCTGAAACCGATGAAGCTTGTGTTTATTCAAGATTTCAGTATCTTGTCTCTGTACATGTGAGAAGATTTCACCTACTGAACAGCATGGCTGTCTGACCCAGTTCATTTTCTGGCCATGCATATTGTAAACATGGATGCGGTGAGTTAAATATATTTCATCAAAGTGCATAAGCGCGGCGGATTTGAACCAAGAAGCTTTCTAAAGACGCACGTGTTAAACAAACGAAAACCACGGCCACCTATTTAGTCACTAGACTGTACAAAATCTACATCAAGGAATTAGGAAGTACGATGTAATCAGTAAACATCTCGAAATTAATCTATATCTCTGTGATTTTAGCATATAGAAAGTATTGTGATATTGGAGAGCAAACCTTTATTACACAAAATTCTAGTTCTTAAAAGATTACTCTTGTTCAACAAATCAACCTATTTGTGCATGTCTGCAGGGATCCAACAGAATAGTCTGGAGAAATACCATGGCAAAATGTTCCACCGACTTAGGTCTTTTCTGCTTTGCACCCCACTAAGTCCAATTGTAGAAGCTCCAAACTTCAATTTCAAGCTTTACCTGTGTGAGTTCTTTTCGTACGTAACGTGGTACATTGGAACACATGCCATCACACAGTTGGATGCTTCCAATTTGGTCTACTATTCAATTCGGTAATGGTTGAAGATATCTGATGGTAAATTGTTTCACGCAGAATAGGCTTAAACTGAGTAGAGCGTAAACAAAGATATAGTTGAATGTCACTGGTGCAAAGGGATCGTACAACGAACCAAGGTGCTCAAACACAGAGTAGAGCTCATGTATAACAGTGTTGTCACTGTGCTTTGTGCAGGTGGGTAAGACACTAAAACGTTGTTTAGGGAAACAACATGTGATCTTAAATTCGCCCATGGCGTTGCAGACCAAATAAAAGATTACTTGTCTTGGCTTTTGACGCCAAAACTTCGTCATATAGAGGGTAACAGTCAGGACAGGGAACCAGACTATGCAGCATTCTACCCACCATCTGTGTTTAAGCCCCACAGCTAAGCAGCCTATAGTACGCCTAAGGGATATCAAGTCAAGGGTGCATGACCAGGACCAGTGGTCGATTTGTCTAATACGTCGTGTATTCACATAAATCTGATACGAAAAAACAAGCTAAAGATCGGTTGACACTGGACCCACACGTGCAAAAGAGTATAATTAGCAGGGTTAAGTTTGATTGATCTTAGGTATAAGATGGATATTAGCTACTTACTTTTTCTTGAGTGCTGGGCGCTAGATTGTGGATATCTCTATCCCATCTAACTTAACTCGACTTTCCTTAGCAATATCGACGCCTCCGCATGTAGGAGTTCGTCATGCGGTTTAGTACCTTGTTTCAACACTTTAGAATGTCCAGATTGACGCTATAGCGTGTATCTGATAATTTTTCATCAAAGTTTGAAGCACGTAAAGTGCACGGACATTCTCTCGCATCATGGAGCTGCATTTTAACACGCTTTCCATGCTTCGATTCTGGAAGTCGGCGCTATGTAATACTAGAAGAATCCTTAATTTTTATTCAACGGATGTTGTTCCTAACCGATTGCATTCAAATTTCTCCGCGTTATGAATAAACGATCGGTCCTAAACATATTGCCAATCAGGATGTTTAAATGTGATCTAACTTCCTAGTACAGATTCCACTAAAAACGTAAAATGCGTCTACTAACATTTTGTCAGTAGATGAACAGTTTCGAATCATTTCAATGTAGACGATTATGGCGTGAATGTTATGAGCATTATCATATTGAACCCTAAGAAATAAACATTTTCGAATAATTTTGAAAGTTTTCGTTTAGAGAATTTACATTTCGATGACGAAGTTATGTTTTGTCGAAACGAATTGAAAACAGGCGAAATTACGAGACGAACAATTAATTCTAAACGCCAAAAATTGATAGACTTTGTTACAAGTATATAAATGAGCAGATAGAAGAGAAGATTAACATGAAAGTTTGAATAATCGTACGTTGATTCAATATGATTCGATAGCAATAGCCCAATGATTCCTGTGTCGTGTGTCGCTGCTACCTATGAAGCTTATCGAAAGCGATTGGGTTGTCAAAATTTATTCAACTTAAATCGTATGAAAATGTCGACAAAGTTGGATGTCTTGCTGCTTTTTTCCAAAATGTATGATTGACCTGTATACACGAGACTTTTCCAATGTTTAAATACCCGGATGTATCTCAGCCCACGTGCAATCTATTACTAATTAGCGGGTCCAGGCTTCTGAAACGAAAATATAACACTGGCAAAACATTTGATGTTGGGCTAGAAAACAAGCTGAGGGTGTCCGAGCGTTACCAGGGAATTACCTGGTTCCCTAATACGCATATCATACGGCGGCCTATTCGTAGAGCTTGTTAGAAGCAGCTCAAATGCCATCAGATGGCGCGTTGTGATTAACAAGCTCATTGCAGCCCTGGGATGGGGGCATATTCAGTTGCCTGGGCGGGGCCCACAAGTCACACCTCATAATTGATTGTTAACATTATGTGGTGCAGCTGCAAATCGAAGTCGGTGGACCCAATCCAGTCCATTGCGTGGCATATTTATTACCCATATCATTCTATTGTATTTTATGAGAAACCAAATCGTATGCAGTGGTACTAATATCATCTCCATGATACCAATCCCAATTATAGGCCGTGGTATGATAAACATGACACTCGGATCTTCTAAATGAACCAACTACACAACCTGTTTGATATCTAGAATTATAGACGCTGAATAAATGAAGAGTTGATCAAATAATTCACTCGTGTAAAAATCAAAAGCAGGTTAGCTATGTCAACTAACCGCCTAAAATCACGCCATAATTTGAAGGATGTGGCGGACAATGAACTTCACCTTGATTTGGAACACCGGGACAAAACGTCACCACCATTAGTCTGGAGTGAAAAGCCAATAATTGTGTTAAATCACACGTCTGAATTACCGTTTCGTCGAGTGGTATTCAAGCGCATTGGTAGTTTGTACCATCAATGTATTACAGAACCCATTTTCCCAAAGAAAACCTTCTTTATCAGAACGCTTGCCGTTTTGGTCACATCATCAAGGGATCGCGCACAAAAGTACTCACCATATACAAGTAAGAAGTGCGGCAGACAACATGGACAGAGAAATTGAGAGCGCTATGGCGTAGGGCTGACCTAATCTAAACCATGGTGTTCGGATCCCGCCGGTCGCTTAACACGAATCCATCATACACAGGTTCAAAATGGGTACTAACAATAGTCAGTAAATGAACAGCGGCACCATAAAACCCTTTTCGGTGGATGAAATCTTATCGCCAATAACGCGTCTTCCTAAGAAAAAAGAAGATATGGTCCACAACAGATTGATAAACAATAACCGTGGACAAAATCAGCACAATCTACCGAAATGTCATATGATGTGAGAATACATTTGTCAAGTCATTTAAAAGATAATTATCAGCTACATTGAATAGTACGATATTCTTAGAACGGCATTTACTTTGACTGATCTCAGTGCATATAGTTTCTAAACATTCATTAGCTTGTATCAAAATATCATGATCAATAACGGAATTAGGTTTGGCTGACAATAATGTTACAGACTTTCAAGAATAACCTCAGCCAATCAGATAAATGTTTTTGAGAAGCAACCAAATAGCAATGATGATTGGAAGAAAAATAATTTCTAATGTTTGTTTGGTTTGATTGGTTCAATAAATCTCTTATTATTTTTCTGCCAATTTGTGCTCAGTTTGCTCTTACACGAAACCGCTATGCTCCCTGTTGCAGTGATTTTACTATTGACCTGTTTCTGCAACGCTGACGAACAATATGTAATATGGAAATTCATGGTAACGGCCAAAAGAATTCATTTTCATGAAACTCAACATGCTGCCTTGCGTGAGGCACTAAACCATACCATTCATTCAAACTGGGACGCATTCAAGACAAAGTATCAACGCATCTTCAAACATCCGTTAGAACAGGCGCATCGCTTCGAGATTTTCGCCATGAATTTTGTTAAAGTTCATCTTCATAATCAAAAGTTTTACGAAGGAAAAACTACGTATCAAATGAAAATGAACAAATTTAGCGATTGGGTATGTTGCATTACTTAATTTAATTTGCATTCAGACCTCTGATGAACTACGAACATTAAGCGGTTTGAAAATTCCAAATCGTCTATCTAAATCCGCCTCAACTCATAAGATGGATTCCAGAGAATTGCCTGAAATGGTCGACTGGCGTGAACATGGAGCAGTAACCCCAGTTAAAAATCAAGGGAATTGTGGGTCTTGCTGGGCTTTCTCTAGTACCGGTGCGATTGAAGGGCAATATTTCGTGGCAAATAAAGATTTATTGAGTTTTTCCGAACAACAGTTGGTCGATTGCAGTTCAGCGTACGGCAACAATGGATGTGAAGGAGGTTTCATGGACAACGCTTTTCGGTACTTAGAAAAATCTCATGGTTTGAATACCGAGGAAGAGTATCCATACGTGTCTAAAAATACCAATAAACCAAATCCATTTTGCTATTTTAAGAAGTCCTTCCCGCATATTCGTGTAACCGGCATAGTCGATGTCGAACGGTATAATGAGCAAATGCTGATGCATGCATTAGCTACAAAAGGTCCCGTGTCAATAGCTATAAACGCAGCCGAATCTTTCCTATATTATCACTCTGGTAAGAACAAAGATTTGTTTAGTTTTTCTTTTGAATTGTTTGAGTATCGCTTGCTATATCGGTTTTATGTTGCCTCTCGTTCATCTCCATCATTATACTTGTCACACTGAGATATTAACGTCATTGTCTTTTGGGCTTTATGAATAACTGAATTATTATGACTTTCCTTTTGGCAAAATCATTCGCATCAACAGCTGTTCTTCTAATGAAGCTGCTGATACGAATAATTTTGCCAAAAAGGAAGTCATAATTTTTATTTGATTGCTTTTTCGAAACACACATATCCCACGACCGGTTTCGTGCTGTTTGCACTCATCAGGTAGGGAAGTCATAATAATTCAGTTATTCATAAAGGCACAAAAGACAATGACGTTATTATCTCTGTGTTTTAGTTAAATTTAATTTTGAATATATATTTATGTAGGTATTTTTCATTTTTTTCTTTTGCAGGGGTATATTCAGACGTGAAATGCTACGGTGAACCAAAAAATCTCAACCATGGTGTCTTGCTCGTGGGTTACGGCAAAGAGGGAAATGTTCCTTACTGGTTGGTGAAGAACAGTTGGGGGACCTCTTGGGGTGATAGCGGTTACGTGAAAATTTTGCGCAGTTCTTCAAATATATGCGGTGTTACAACAATGTCCTCCTACCCTATTGTTGAACCTCTGTAGTCCATGAACAGTTGGGTCGTGCTGACTATATTCTATTTCTTTCATCGCTGGTAGATTTTGGGAACTATTTTTTTGCGCTCCATCCTTGCGAATCATCTGAACTATCTTTTGGGACAATCATCGTTTTTTGCCCAAAGTTTCTTTTCTTAATTCGTGGTCTTAATGCGTTTGGATACATTTTATCGTGGAATATTTGCTGCAACTTTTTAATAAATCCTATGCTATCGCAACCATTTACTAGTTTTTTCCAAAGCCTTGGATTAATCTGCATTTGCAATCATTCAACCAGTTCTTATGATGGCGTGTGTGATTTTTGAGAGACAACTTTAAATCATTGTCTGTCACTTGAACTCCCGCTTCCAGGTTGTATGTTGACTGGTGAATCGATCCAATTTGTCTTACACCGTCCACTTTAACCGGGAGTGTTATTTATATTTATATGCCATTCACCATGGTGGTCTGTTTACTGCGCTCTGTGTTCATGTAGCCATTACATCGTGATATTTTAATCGGCCGTCGCTGTTTCGATTACTGGATGTGATGTTATTCTTTTGATATTTATATCACCATTTGAAACACGTCCTGATTAGACACATGTTTCAATCATCACGTGATCAACAAAGAAACTATTGATTACGCTCTCGGTCACCGAGACTGCTAAACTCATTGGTGCAAATTTTACACTGTCAATATAGCTTGTTGTTTAAAACTGTATCTCCTACTGTCTTCGATAGCATTCCTCCTTATCCACAAATCTAAATTATTCGATTTAAGAAAATCTACCGTTCCGATTCGGAAGACATTTAATGTGTTATCTGAAACCTGATTCGGGTAAAAGGGAATAGACGGTTGTGCGCGAATAGACAAGTTTCATCCACGATTTTGATTCTATCTAACTCACAAGCGGACCAGCAACGCATTACAATTTTACAATCTCTGGAACTCATTAGACATTTATGAATATTGCAAGCAAGGTATTCCCTTATCAGCGATTTAGCAAACAGTGACGATTAAGCTTGCAATGGAACAGAGTTATTTCGATATTTAGAGAATGATTTTGTATCCTTCACGACAACCGAAATGGTTCTAAATGTGAATGATAATGTGCCACGTACTGGAACTCGCTTGATTTTTGCGCCATTTGGAATGATATGTGTTTAGAAATTTAGAAGTTTAGAAGAATCAGTTCAAAGTTCAGTGAATAACGTCTAAGAATTACAATCGTATCCAGAAAATGAAGTTGAATTAGAGTCGTTGAAATTGGAAACGCACACAACCCTCGGGAATTATGAGTTACACACTGAATTTGAATCAGAGCTGCAGTCCGACCCCGACAGAAAGTTAGAAAATGTCAGTGAAAAATGTCAGAGTGTAGTGATGTATAAACCTGAATCAGCAATGAGAGCACAACATGCACTGCTTTTAAACTCAGCCGCAAATGCAGTTCAATACAGCAGGAGAATCAATAGGAAATTAACTGGTAACAGAATAAGACGAAACAGACACCGCGATGTCATGCCTGAATTTCGACAGAAACAGGATGTTGAACAGTTCAACCAGAAACATGTAATCAATCGTGTAGAAACCGTTGTTCCGAGTTACTCTTACCGGCGATTCATAAAATTGTTAACTGATCGACAGCACAAATATAATTACAGAATCGAACCTCAGTTGAAAAAACACCGTGGTGCAAGACCGAAAATACTTTCCAGTGAGGATCAAGTTTATGTAGAGAACATACGTCTACATCGGAAGTTCTGGATGCCAGAAGGAATGTTTGGGAAAAAGGAAAATGGCATATACAAATACACAAAACGACCATCAAACATATTTACACGAGAAATCCCCATTAAAACAGAAGTTCTACCCAAAGGCCTTATCAACCACC